>JAUCNO010000002.1:7783890-7804122 GCA_032353835.1 Enteromius viviparus | reverse complement strand
CAGGCCAAGTGATTAGCACACCTGATTCTGATCATTTGAATGGGTGAGCGAAAACTTTTGGTAATATAGTGTAAGTCCCGTTTGTGAAACCGGGCCTTCGTGTATATGGTGTCTATAAGCTTAAAGAAAAAGGTCTTGTTTTCATGATAAATATATTATAGGGTTTTCAATCATGTCTTTAAACATTACTTTAAAAAAAAAAACACCAGCTCCACACTTTCAGTTTAGTATATTGAATGTGTATTTTTGTGGTAACTCTGCAGGCTTTGACTGGTTTCTCAGTAGAAGTTGAGACACTAGATGGCAGGCTTCTCAACATCCCCATCAATGACATTGTGCAGTGAGTAACATTTCCTCTTTTCAACATACCTCGGTCAGAAAAAAAAATAAGCAATGTTATTCAGAATAACTGTAGTTTTCATAAAGGAAAATTTCATATTAATTTCTTTGCATTATAGCCCTCAGTACACCAAAACTGTGGCCGGGGAGGGAATGCCACTTGCCAACAACCCATCAAAGAGAGGGGACCTGATCATTCGCTTCATTACACAATTCCCAGAGAAGCTCTCGCCTGAAAAGAAACAGCTTTTAAAACAAGCTCTCTCATCCACACTGATTCAGGCATCTTAATGTCCATTCAAGCCGTACTAGAAGCATTTGTTAAAAAAGAAAGGAATAAAAACACTTCAACAAGAGTTTTATTTTTTAATTTTTAGAGTAAGAAACAAGAACAAGGTAAAAAGCCCACCCCTCACAAAAAAAAAAAAAAAAAGTTTTTAATAAACATGTAAACCGATCTTACAGAAAATCTAAAAACTTCAAGAGAATGTCAGAGCCACATCAGCAAAGCTCAACTAACTGCATTCTCTGATTAAAGAGGAGTTGCCCAGTTATGGCGTGCTGCCATCATGGCCCGTTTCAGCTGTTCATACGTGACAAACATAACCACATTCCAGGACCCCAGCCTTAGGAACGATGGCATGAATCTAAAAAGAACACAATTCATTCATTATTAACTCAACCTTCATCCTCAAATGATTACTATAAAATCAAGACAGGGTAAAGAAAGCTGACCCCTTGTAAAAAGCCTTTGGTCCCTCTTTAGTCAGCATGGCTACAGCACAATTGAGGGCACTGCTGTACTGGCCCAGGGCGGAGTTCATGTATCTGGTCTTCACAACATCAACAGGAGAAGCAATAACTGTAGTGCAGAAACCAGCTCCAAATGCAGATGTGAAGTGGCAGGGAAGATCATCTAAGGGAGAGAAAAAAAAAAAAAAAAAGCCAATAAATGTTTCTGTCATGAAGTGAAACTTTTGTTTTCCTGCAGTCTCATCTTACCAGTCATCAGGGATGATTTTAGAAGTGCGTCTTTGATAAGGTCATAGGTCACCAGCTCAGTGCAGTTTACAATGGCATTGCGGGTGATGTTTGGGCCGGTTCCTTGATGAAAAAATAAATAAATATATAAATAAATAAATAAATAAATAAATAAATAAATATATATATAATAATTAAAATATTGTATCAAATATTAAACAATTTTAAAATTAGTTTAATAAAACTAATAATTAATTAAAACTTTAATAGCAAGTTTTTTCTATTGGTTTAATTTCTAGTATAAATATAAAATCGTAAATTATACTTTTTTTTTTCCCCCTCCTTTTAATAAAATGTCTTAAACTAATTGCGTTTTTACTAATGGTTTCAATCAATCCACATTAAAGTGGACCTCTTCTATTGTTATTAAAAATAAATTGAAACTTTTTTTCTCTCTCATTTCTTAAGTTAGTCCAGGCTCACCTTTCCACAAACCACGAAACCCTTCTTCCTTTGCAATGGTCCGATATGCATCCATAGTACGATTGTAACGTTTATTAGCCCCGGCGCTGATCTGAGCCTGAAACCGTACCTTCACCACATCGGTTGGTTGGGCCAAAGCCACAGCCATGGCTCCAGTCGTACAGCCAGCCATCAGCCGACTGCCAATCCCAACATCTAAGGAAAACCATCCATTGAATGGCATTAATATGGGAGGTCTTGCATAATAAATGGTTTCCAACCATCCCTACATGCAAGCATTTGCCCACTTACGATCTGAGCCCTTGGTGTAGAACTGCTTGACAGAATCATAGAGGCCAATGCGTACAGAGGCAAAGCTCATCTGACGCTGCAGTCCAGCAACCAGCCCACTGTAGAGACTGCGCGGCCCCTCAACACGCACCATGGTGCTGATCGTGCCAAACACTCCACGATATTTCACCGGACCATGGCCTGTGTTCATGGGACTTTTGGTCTCCCCCTGAATCTGTACAGAACAAAAGGTGGATGGAGAAACTTTACAGAATCACGGGGGAGGGAAGCAGCATCTTCAGGTTAAAAGGGTCCATAGTGATCCTGGGTCAGCAAGGACAATCAGCAAGGCCAGGACCTGCTTACGTTGCTAGCGTAAAGAGAGTCAAGAGAAATAGATAAAGCTGATGTCAGTATGGGTTTGACGTCAAGCATTCCACCTGAAATAAAGGTTCATTTGTTTTTGTTGATGCAAGCTGATCTGGGTCAAGTCATCATACCCATCTGTAGTCTCCAGACTCAACCGCTGGCTCAGCTGTCTCACAAGCAAAAATGTGTCACTTCACCAAAGTGCTCAAATTCCACACAACAAATACTCACCTGAAGTCTAACTTTTGCGGTGTCCAGTGGAAATGTGAAGAGGTCTGCAATGCAGGCTGCGGTTCCTGCACCAATAAACTTCACAGTGGCTGTTGGAGGCACATCACCAGCTCTGAATCCAACCATGTTTAGTTGATTTACAGGAACAAAGTTGAAACGGAATGTGTTGAAAACCAATGAAGTGAAGACAAGGTAGGTGAACTCCACCCTATAACCTGGATTAGGAAAATACACAATGATTACTTTCCTTTAAAAACGTTTATGGTGTACATTTAGTAGCTCAGTTTAATTATGCAAATTCAAGTCTTTTGGGTGGGAAAATGTAAAGGCTTTGTGCAGTCAACAGACAAAAACGGGACATCATGTTCTTTTTTTTTTTTGGAACATCATGTTCTTCCTATATGCTAATCTATACAGTGACGTCACCATTCTGTTTACATCTGGTGCTGCTTTGTTTGCCTTCTACCACACAAAGAAACTGCAATACAGGAAGTCCGGGAACACACGAAATGCGAAGTTATGTAATACAAACACAATATCACATTAACTGTATTAACCTCGTTAATTAAAACAAGCCAATAAGCGCTTTTAAAAAACTTTTTGTACCAACCGGTCTGGATGAGAACTTCAGGATTCTCTGAAAGTATCTCTCTGGTTGAAATGACTTTCAACTTGAATTTTGTTGCCGCGTTCTTCCATAGAGAAACGTTTAGAACCCGTACAAATCAAAAACATACTCCAAAAGTCTGAAAGACAAGAATATTTCCGTGTTATAATAATACAGCTTAGCGTCAAACCATTCAACAAAACAACTTATAAAGTAACGGAAAAAGCCTATGCGTTTAAAGCCACGTGTTGTAAAATCACAACACTCACCTAAATGTAAAAAGTGTCTGAAGATAGCGGTTTACTGTCGAAAAATATCTTCCTCGGGACGTAAACAGTTTAGGCCCGCAGGTGCTATGGTCTCTTCTGAACGCCGCAGCGAGCCTTATAAACGCCGGCGAGGAAGTCACGTGACACAGTTGACACGTCATTCAGCGCATAAAACAACGCCTCCGCTGACTTTACTAATAAAACCCGTTTTACAAAGCTCAGCTTGAATTGTTTTCGGTTTAAGTTGTTAATCTACAAACAATGTCTTTAAAAAGACACGTTAAACGTTCACACGCTAGTGCAAAAACGCCCTTCTGTTTCTAAGAGGTTTCGAGTCTAAATATTATTACACTAAATGTATGTAAAGTAATTCTGGTGTTGTTTCTGAATTCGTAACTTTTTACAAATATTTAACAGACAGGTTCTGTTGTGACAAATTACCCCATTTATTGACAGCATGCAAAGTGAGGGGGAAAAATACGGGAAAAGTCTGACAACTTGCCCCAGTCCCCCTCGTTTGACCGAAACGCTGAGTCACCCTGAATCAGTGCAGTTGCACATATGTTATTCATAAAGTGGATGTTTCACTTCTCCCGCTTTTAAAAACACATTCCTGGATCCCCTGATGTTTTTCATATGGATTTCTATTTCTAATTATGTAATACCCTAACAGATTCGTTTTTCATCAGATGCAGGAACCAAAAGCATTTACATAGGCCTACCTGAACTGAACTTCCCTTTGCCAAAGCAAGAAGATCATATAAGTGTCTCGTGGATATGTGAACACAGAACTGTACTACAGAATGTATTTCTTCAAGGCAGTCAAATTAATTCATGGGTTCAAGTCATGGGTTAAAACACAGTAACACATAGGCCTACTTAATGTTCTCAGGTCAATTTAGGGGTTACATGTACACAACAGTCGACAGAAAGCATCAGGCGTCTCTTCCATCACACTACCTCATTATCCTGAAACATCTTTTTATCGTTCACACTTTACAGATTTGTTGATTTGGCACATGCACTTCCTCTTTTCCTCAAGTAAACTTAACAGCTCTGTTCTAACGAAAATTTTGTTTGTCTGTCGTTTATTAGGTCAGCATGAGAGCAATGAAAAGCAGTTTGAAGACACTTTGTCATGTTAAAGCCATTTGTTTTTAAGTTTCCCTTTTGGTGTCAAAGTTTGAGTTGATTTGATCATTGATTGAGTTCTTGGGTTCAGGGGAGTCAAACGCATACAAAGTAAGGTATGTACCTGATTTGACAAAAACACATATATAATAAAAAACCTTTATTTTCCAATGAAGTACGTTTTCCAGTTTATAGTATAAATAAACATTCAATAATCAGAGCTATGGACCCGTTTTCATGACATATTTAACAAGAATATACATAAACAATGGAGATGCCACCTCTCTCAATGTCTAATGACATTGAAACTAAGACAAATATGTTTTTTTCACTTTCTCAGCCAGGCATCTCATGATTCCTGGCAACTCATCTTTCATTTTTGATAAGTTCGACCTTTGGCCTTTAAAAGTTGCAGCCTTTTTCAGTGATAAGACTTAACCCGGTAATCCCTGTGTTCTCTTAACAGAGGGCTTGACTTATATTTGCTCTCTCTGTTTAATCAAAATGAGAAGATCCTGACAACGTCTATTCAGAAAGGAGACTCCCACGAGCACTGCATTCTAGTCAGACCTCTCTTGATTTGCTCGTAGGAGACAAACATCACAATGTTCCAAGATCCCAAGCGCAAGAAGGAGGGCACAAAGCTGTTGGGGAAGATGAAGATGGCAAATTCATGGTACTGGAAATAAGATTGTGCACCTTGTTCTATAATTAATAGCTCATAGGATTTTTTTTACCCCTTATAGAAAGCCGTTGGTCCCTCTTTGGTCAGCATAGTGAGGGCGCAGTTCAGTGCACTGCTGTACTGGCCTGGAGCTGAGTTCATGAAGCGGGTTTTGACCACATCTACTGGAGATGCCACAATCGTGGTGCAGAAACCAGCTCCGAACGCAGCGGTAAAGTGGCAGGGTAGGTTATCTAATGAAGCCATATGTGTTAGACAACAAGAACATACAAATAGCCATAATAGGGTTTGTAGGTTTCATACCTGTCATGAGGTCATATTTTAATATGAGTTCCTTGATAATGTCGTAAGTCACCAGCTCTGCGCAGTTTACAATCGCGTTCCTTGTGATGTTTGGCATGCAGCCTGAAATAGAGAAAGACAAGCATGTTTATCTCCACCAGAACACATCCACTTAGAACGGCATGTGAAAGTTGAATTTAAAGAGGTTAAAAGTGCTCCAACAAAATCATTTACTCACTCTCATGTTTTTCCAAAACTTTTTATCTAACTAAAAAGAAGATATTTTACATATGTGTAAACTAAAGTAAGTGGATTACAACGTTACTTTCAACAATGCTATTTTTGCATTTATTATTTTTACTTGATATTTTCAGTTTTATTTTATATGTAATTAATTTGTTACGTGGTTCTGTATTTTTCATTACATTTTGTTTATATATATATATATATATAATTGAGCTTTCATTTATTTATATTTCAGTTTGACTAATTTTACAACTTAAGCTTAAACGTATTTATGTCAGTCATTTCCAAAAGCAACATAAATTTTCATTTATTATTTCTTTTTATTTTAAGTTTTTATGTAATATTTAATTTTGTTAATTTAATCTTTACTTCAGTTATTAGTATACTTCAGCTAACTAGGTACAGTTAACAATAACACTGGTTTGGACTGCGATGACTGCAGACCCAAACAATAAAAAAAAATAATAATAAAAAAAAAAAGAAACTGATGCAAAACCTTTAAAATAGGTTTGGAGTTAAATGATGTTGAGTAAATGGCAATAGGTCTTTGGAAGGCTAACTCTGGCTCACCTCTCCAAAGCCCTCGAACACCCTCATCACGTGCAATAGTCCGATATGCATCCATTGTGCCGTTGTATCTCTTGTATCCATCAGATTGACGCACTTGAGCCTGAAAACGCACTTTTACAACATCTGTGGGTTGTGCAAACGCAACAGCCATGGCCCCGGTGGTGCAGCCAGCCATCAGGCGAGTCACAATATTTGCGTCTGAGAAAGTAAGATCAGTGTTAGGATCAGTGACACCACCTTCTCTATTCAAACCACCAGTCTGATGCTTACTCTCAGATCCTCTGGTGTAGAATTGCTTCATGGAGTCATAAAGACCGATACGAACAGATGCGAAGCTCATTTGTCGTTGCAGTCCTGCCACCAGGCCATTGTACAGACTTCTTGCGCCCTCTGTACGCACCATAGTGGTGATGGTGCCAAATACTCCACGATACTTCACCACAGCTGAGCCCGAGGCAGCTGTAGACTCTCCCTGGATCTGAAATAAGACAGATGGATGATCAATTTGTGATTGTTAAGCCAATGCAAATACAACTCTTAATTGGCCCAAAAATATTTTTTATTCAAACCTTTTTGGATATTTAGCTTATTTATTATCATTGTAATATTTACATATGTTTGTAAGTCCTCACCTGAAGTCTCACTTTTGCTGTGTCCAGTGGGAAAGTGACTAGATCAGCAAAACATGCTGCCGTACCAGCTCCAAAAAACTTGACAGCAGCCGTTGGTGGCAGCTCAGTAGGTTTAATTCCAACCATTTTTTCTCTGCTTCTGACAGGAACTTTTACCTTTATTTTTAACTAGAGCTTCTTGTGTTTCCCCACCTGATGGAGAACAAGAAGCAGAACTGGTTAGGATTCACCATCATAAATAAATCACCTTTTCAGATTCAGATCCAAGATTTTGATTTACCTCAGCAGACTCTGATTCAAGATTAAGTTTCTTCCAAACAAATAACTCTCTTGTCTTTTGTTTTAAATGTTTCAACACCTTTGGCCATAAAAAAATGTTGCTCAGTGTCCCAAAGCAGCATTACAGCAGCACAACTCTACAGAGAAACATTTAGAAAACATTTAGAAATGCCAATCATCTGTGACTCTGTGGTTATAGATAAAGCATGATCTTTTATCTTAAAATTTCTCATAACATCAGCCATGGATACCCAGTAATACAAAAATCAGCATACAATGGAGCATAAATTACAGTGTATTTCTCATTACTTAGCATACATCATTAAATGAAATAGAATAAATACAGCATGCTTACAGACCTTCTGGTAATATGAAATTGTTAGTCCAAATTGTACCGACAGTAATTATTTCCATCCAGGGTTTAATCCAGCGAGTGTGTTTTCCTCTTGAATATGGTAGAACCGGTCTGTCAAACCTGAATTTATATGTGCGTGTGCCGGTTGCAGCCAGTCCCATGTATTCCTTTCATCACATATGACTCTAATTTTAACTTGTGGCGGGAGAACATGTACACTTGTTTACTAGTTGTCACACACAATGTTCCCTCCATATGAAATGTACAGACATATCAATAAAACAACAGATTAAATGATTATATATTTTACCACAGATGTATAAATAAACAAATTATATTAATTTAATACAAATTATATATTATTATTAGTGCTGTAAAACCAGTAATTGCATACAAAATAAGTTTTTGTTTACATAAACACAATATATGTATGTTTACTGTGTTTGTTTATATTTAGATATATTTCAGAAAAATATGAAATGTTTATGTATTAAATATTTTTATACATAATATAATGTAAATATTTTCTAAATATATGTGTGTGTATTTATATACTATATATATATATACCGTATATATATATATATATATATAACACTCACAGAAATTATGCAAACAAAAACAAAAAATATTTTGTATGCGATTAATCATGATTAATCATTTGACAACACTAATTATTATATATTATATATTTATAAATAAAGTATATATAAATTATATCTGTCTATCTATCTATACATGCACACACACATATTTCTGAAATGTTTATTGCTAATTTAATTCATTACACATGTCAGTGTCACAGAATTTTCTTGTGCATTTCCAATACAAATAATTAATTAAATAATTCTGTTATTGTTATTCCCAAAAATAGATGTTCATAGACACACATGTGTCACAGTCACATGTTGCTTTGTCACCTTTCCCCTGCTTCCCAAAACATCTTGAAAGGTGGCCAGTGGGAATTTTGCTCTGTGATCTGAGTGCGATCTCATTGGCTGCTGAGAGTGCCAAAGGCTATATGTTCTTCCAATCAAACTTTGGGCTTGTTGCTTTGACCTAAGTTCTTATGCTTAGGGATCATTTTCTTCTCTGCTCTTTATAGAAAAGGAAGCAGTGTTTCAAGTAAATGTCGCCATCCATTTATTAAAAAACACAAACCAATTAAACAGAAACCAATGCCTTGCATAAATACTCCCGACATTGATGCAACAACAATATGTACCAATGATGTTGCTCCGCCCCAAACTTGTTAAAGTTGTATAAGCTGCTTGGGGAACGCCACTCTTAACAGCCAATCTGTGCATGTCTTGGGGTGGGAGTGAATGT
Source organism: Enteromius viviparus (assembly GCA_032353835.1). Taxonomy (NCBI): domain Eukaryota; kingdom Metazoa; phylum Chordata; class Actinopteri; order Cypriniformes; family Cyprinidae; genus Enteromius; species Enteromius viviparus. The sequence continues at coordinate 7,795,064 of JAUCNO010000002.1, read as the reverse complement.
AAGCATCTGCTAGCAGTAAATCAGGAACCTCTGTAGTTCAGATGAATCCAGATCAGGTCTAGACCAGCCAGAGGCCCTCAGTGAGAGGGGTAAAGGATCCTCATCCTCATTAAACTGTCAAGAAATGTCCAGGATATTCACCCCAAAATCAAAAGAAAAGATGTAAAGATGTATTAGATGTAATTTTGTATTTTAAAAATCATGAAAAATCCATTTAGATTCTTCCAAAACTGTTAAACGGCCAAAATCTCTCTCTCTACTAAGTTAGGTTTTTCTGGACATATGTAATTGCAGTGATCTAACAGGAACATAGAAGTTTAAAGCTAAACCTAATATAGTCTGGTTAACATGATCACTCAGTACTGTTTGGCTGCTGTTTAAACTTTGGCTTTGAACAAACAGCCAAGTGGCCTGCTACATGACAGTGGCATTATCATGTTTCAATAGATGGTGAGAAATATTTGCTGTCTAAGCCTGCAGTAGGCAAGGGAAGATCAGCAAAATAAATGAAAGCAAATTGTCCTTCGCTGACGTGTTTGTGCAGGTACTGTACATGAGATCAGGACATTTCGTTTTTGAAGGCACTGTGTTATGATTTCTACCACAGCAGATACTAACCTCATGCTATTTGTAACTAAGGTTTATTAGTATGAATGAGTGACACATGAGCTAATGGGTTTGCACTCTTCAGCCGATAGCAGCTTGTGATCAAACCTCATTCATTACATTCTTTAATGTGTCTTTGAGTCTAGACTGGAATCCCTTGTAATGTGTTGCCATACATTTGCTTGCTGCACCCAGCCAGAACCAGTTTCTTCAATGTACCCTGTGATCTTTCAGCTTCTGAAAGAGGTAAACAACCCCCTGTGTTCTGCTAGACACACACTCACCCCACCCTCTACTGAAAGTGGATACATCCATGACTGACGCAAACGCAGACATGAATTCATGTCTACCACAGACAGCTGGCGCTGAGACCTGCCTTATGTATGAATAAATATTTTCTCTGAAAGCATAGGCACATCTAAAAATATACCTCTCCGTACTGAAGCAAAGGTCAGTAGGTCACACTCATTGTGTGGAAAGGTAGCAAGTATCTCATCAAAACTCCATATGTGGCCATTCGTCATACAAGAGCCCACCAAAAATATTGAAACACTTAAAAATGTCTGAATGGCAGATAAAATATCAAATCAAGCAGAATCATCTTTTGGCAAGACGCTTGTTTTTAAATCAATTGGAAACAATCATTTCCCCCATTCTTTTAAACAGTGGGCCAATAATGTGTTGCATTTCCTTAGTTTGGAAAAAATAAGACTTAATTTAAATGGTTCCAGGTCCAAGTTCAGTGCCATTGTTTCATAAATTACTTCAAAAGCCAAACGTAAGTACAAGTGGACAAAATGATGCTGATGATGCAGGTTCTGCTCGTGATCTGCTGATGTTGTTTTTAATTTTTTTGTCTTTGTATATGTACACAATGTAAAAGCACTATATGTTATGTTGTTAGTTGATAAGTGAATGTATGTTTTTTGATTATTTAAATAAATACAAAGGGGGGGTATATATTTTCTAAAATATATACATGCATGTTTCTGTATTTATATGTACATAATAAATATACAGTACACAAACATATATTATGCAATCTTTTATTTTGGATGTGATTAATCACAATTAATCATTTGACAGCACTAAATATATATATATATATGCATATTAGATTATATTTATATATATTTAGTAGTTAATACACTGTAAAATATCAGGCCAGTTTGTATATTACATAGGTTTGAATCATGCACTAGTAATCTTTCCTGACCTCCTGAAGGTCCTAAAAGGTGTGTTGGGGGAGTGCATTCAATAACCAGGTGGTGCACTGCTGACTTCAGAAATGCCATTCTGTATTCCTCCTGTCATTCTTAATATGGCTCATCATGCCACATCATTCTATGCAGGCTATTGCTGTGTCAGCTGGCTGGCTGCATGGAAATCAGTGGCGATTAATTTTAGAAAGTCACTAGTAAAAAGTCACATGCTATTTATAATAAAGCTTCAAAGTCTGCACTGCATCTTCTCTTTATTGTGTCATTTTTAATTCTGTTCTGGTGGCATGCAAAGCTGAAATTATGTAAATCCTGTCAGTGTCAAAATATATGGACCTTACTATCCTGCCCTGGTTTAATGGGTAAAGACAATTAAAGGCACACATAAATTCACTTCATATAAATAGCTGTTGTCCATCAGATATTACTGACAAATAGTGTTTCTACTTTGTGTAATGCATGACTTTTTTCAGCAAAAATGACTTTAAACCATTGCTCTTTTAGTTCTATTAGTTTAATTTAAATTGTTAGTATCTTTATCTAAATACTTTAAAAACAAAATACTAGAAATGATTGATATATGGCTTAATCACGAATGCAGTATGTAAATGTAACGTAACATTATTATTTGTTTAAAAAAACATTCAAGAGACTGTAAAAATGTATTTAGGTTCAAGTTCCTGCTAGTATATGTTGTTTGGTGTGCGATGGCAAGGAAACATTTGCATGTTTCCAAGTCAGGAGAAACAGAATAACCACAGGGAGGGAATGTTGAATTGCTCTGGGGTTATGAATAAATGTCAGCAAATGAAATCTTACCAATCTTTTTTATTTTATTTTATGTATAGGCTATGTACAAAGCAACCAAAGTGTCACATGATTGTTCTATTATTTCAATTTGCTTATCATAAACTTTCCCAGCATGCCTTGTCATGACTCAGCAGACTTTATGATCCGATGAAATGTTGTTAAAATAAAAAAACTGTAAACTCACTTTTATTATTTAAATGACTTACAGACCTACATATCAAGCTCATAAACCTATTATGTAACACGTGCTAAATGGCAGACAGCATCTGGAATGACTTTGGCTTTAGTTTCTCTTCCCTCCTCATTATCCCAACTTCATCGAAAGAAAAAGACCACCTCAGTTCACACCACACAAATAGCTCCACTTTAACAGTGATTCATAAGAATTAGTCACTGATTCTCCAAAAAGGCATTGTGCATCACCAAATACAATTACTGTACTGCCATTATTTGTCACATTTTTATTGATCAGAACATCATAGGTATGTGACAAAAGTCCTACGTTTAAGATGTCTTTAAGATAGTTGACAATTTACGCTAAACCTCAATGGTCTCCTTTTCTTATCTTATCAAGACACTGAGAAAACGGTCCTAACTTCATGTTACAATGAGGAAATTTACACGAATAAAAACAAGGACTAAATTTACTCTCCAAACCAGTCAATTTTCGTTTATAGCTTATTATATACATTGTCTGGTCATAAATAATATAAATAAGTATACTTTAAAATAATAAACGTTAACATTACTGACTCAACCTACATTAACTTATACCAACAAAACTCATTTTGAGGTAAATCAGGTAGAAATGGCTATTTATGGTAACAACTGCAGCTTGTGCACAAACACGCATTCTTTAAAAACATTAAACTGTCCATTGAATGAACAAAATTTATTCTGTTCCCATCTGGACAGCTGTGATAAATATCATAAATGTTACCTGCCAGCACCATCTGCTGGTAACCTATGGCAATAACAGTTTATTAACTTACCTGGCCTCATTATGAATCCATAATGAGATGTACTCACACACACGTTAGCGATCTTATGGTGTATTGATCACTATTTATTACTACATTTGTTTTCAGGAAACTGGATATATGTTACAAATACCCTCCCCATTAGTGTCTGGTAATATTTCTGTCTCTCTAGATTTCTTTCATGTCCTTTTCCTTCAAAATGTCTCTCTGAAAGAAAAAGACTCAGTTCACGACTGTTTAGGAGCATCTGTTTAATTTCCTCTCTCTTTCTCCCGCTCTCTGATCTTCTCTCTGCTGCTGCTCGTGGTTTGTTTACATCAGTTCAGTATCTCCGACGCAAGGGCTTCTGGGCCATGTGTCTGCCATAGTCGCGGTGCATTGTGGGGAGGTTGTGGTCCTCCAGCGGCTCGGTTCGTTATAATGTCTGCCTCGGAGGCAGCGGACGGTTCTTCCCCGGAATTAAATCCGAGCTTCGCCGTGATCTGCTCGTTTCTGGAGCGGTATGGAGCTCTGCTGGACCTGCCGGAGGTGTCGTTCCCGGAGCTGGAGCGCAGTCTGCAGGAGAGCAGCGCGGGTGAGCCGCTCCTCCATTGTTGCTCTTCAGCCGCTTAACATGCGTTTAAACGGTCCGTTTGGTACTCTACCCGTGGGTGTCGGTGTTTTTGTCGCCGTTTGTGCCCCTAAAGCGCACGTTCTAGGGTTAATATCAGCGTTTGGCGCGACGGAAGGTTTTATTGCGCTTTATTTACTCATCACAGCGCACAGAAACGCACTGCTCCTTTATTTGCGTTTATACGCGGCCTTTTACGTATGGAAAATCATTTATATTCACATAGAACTACACCCATATTGGGAGGAATAACGTATTCATGTTTATTCATAGTTAATAATATTTTGGCATGAATTAGTGCGACGTGAGAAGCGCGCATGCGCAGAACGTGTAAACTTCCTGCTCGCGCCGCCGAGAGGGAAAAATGACAATATGGGATTATTTTGATTGTCAAACTGTGATGAAAGTTAACAGTAAAGCCTTTTATTTGTATCTCTAAAGGTCTTTCTGTATTATTAACACGTTAATCGTTTTTAAGATGAACTGACGCACAATTGGTTGAGCAGTGTGTTATATCCATCTATTCCCTATATATGAATAGTTTACATATAATACAAATAAGCCAAAATGCCTATACACTAAACGTTTAGTGCCCTAAAACTGTAATACATTATTTATATATATATACATATACATACATACATACACACACACACACACACACATATATATATATATATATATATATATATATAATATTATTATTTATGCATGAACAATAAATTTGCATTTAAAGTAACTGCACGATGAGAAACACCTGCCTGGACATTTAATATTGCAGTTGTTCTTGCACGTGCCATAGTCCTCTATGGCACATATATATATTATATATGTGTGTGTGTGTGTGTGTATTATATGTTTTGTTGATAGTATTAAACCCTAAAATTGAAATCAGACATGGTTTATCAAATCTGAACTGTTTTTTTGTTTTGTTTTTACTGCACAGAGTTCTTGAAAAAAAAATTCATTTTTTTTTAATGAACTGTTCTTTTTAAATTGATTCAGTTTTATTGATGGTAAATATTGTTGTAATGGTGTTTTGGCAGAAACTATAGCAGTTATGCTATGTGTATAGTAGAAATAGATAGATTCTGCCAGTCATAAACTATTACATAAACAATTAATGAAATAAATTAAATCAAATGTGCAGGGGACTATGGCACGTACAAGAACAACTGCAATATTAAATGTCAATGCAGGTGTTTCTAATCGTGCAGTTACTTTAAATGCAAATTTATTGTTCATGCATAAATAATTAATACACTAGTGGTTACAAACTATTTCCAGTTTCTCAGTTGTTGTTTTTTTTTTTTGGCTGATGGATTTAAATGTCCCTACTGTGGCTACTTAAGAAGCTGGACCTTAAGAACACTTAAAGGAATAGTTCACTAAGAAATAAAAATTCAGTTGTCATTTACTCACCCTCAAGTAGTTATAAAACTGTATGAATTTCGTTTATCTGCCAAACACAAAGGAAGATATTTTGATAAAAGATTGTAACCAGACAGATTGTTTTGGTCACCACTGACTTCCATAGTAGAAAACAATACTATGGGAGTCAATGGTGACCCAAACAGCCTAGGGTGAGTAAATGATGACAGAATTTTTTGGGTGAACTATTCCTTTAAGAACAAATATGTGTTATTGTTAATTATGTTGCTGAATGAACATATTCACAAATCAGACTTTAAGAACCACAAACCTTAACACTAATAAGATGTTTTAAGACATTTCTGTGTTAATAATAAGTGTGCTTTACTAATGTTGCTTTAATATTGAAAAAATATGTCCTCAGTACCCAAACTCCTTGTGAATCTTCATGTGAAGTTACTGAGGAAAATTGGCAAGTCTGTGTCGGCAGACAGATGGGAGAAAAATCTTATTAAGGTGAGTAAATCAGTGTTAACAATAAATTTAACTATTAGATGAATGCACATTCTGCTTTTAACAATCACATTGAAACAGCTGTGAATTATGGATAATTTCATAATGAATAGCTGTGAGCACAATGAGCACTTTAAAGTGTTAATACAATGTTAGTCTCATCAGTGTTTAATTTTTGTATTACTTTGTAGATCTGTCAGGACTTTAACACCACATGGGCATGGGAGCTAGAAAAGAAGGGTTATCGAGAGTTAACTGTGGAGTGTAAGACAGGAATACTGAAGGTAAGATGGGAAAATGTCACGCCACCGAAAGAATTTTGAACATTTGAACCTCACCTCAATCTGTAAATACTGTTTTTGCATTTGTAATTTGTTTCTGTTTTTATTAACCCAATGTAACTTGACGATGTTTTGTTTTTCACACAGTACTTGTGTGAATGCCAGTTTGATGAAAATGTCAAGTTTAAAACCGCTATCAATGAAGAGGACCCAGATAAAATGCGTCTTCAGCCAATTGGCAAAGACAAAGATGGCCTTATGTATTGGTTCCAGCTAGACCAAGACCATAATGTAAGGATCTATGTGGAAGAACAGGATGATCTGGATGGGTCGTCTTGGAAATGTATAGTAAGGTAGGCATTCTGTGATCAACTTCCAGTGGCATAACATCACTTTTTAATAACATGCTTCATAGTGTTTTCGCTGACTGTACTGGATGGCTTAATTTGTCAGAAAGACATGCTAAGTGACAGTAACAGACACATTAGAAAAACAACAACTTTATTTTCTATTTCAGAAATAGAGATGACCTGGCTCAAATCCTTGGGCTGTTGAAGACTCAGATTGATCCAGCACTTTTGGTAAAGAAAGAACAGGAGGAAGGCTCATCTAGTAACAGTCTGAAGAATGAAGAAGACAAGGAAAAAGAAGGAGCTGAAGGTGTCCTAGAGTTAATATTAAGTATTGACTAAACATGGGTTGATTTTAAAGTTGGTTTGTTTTATATCTGTGTTTTTGGCTTCTAGTGGGGATCGGAGATGAGAAGACACAAAATGATTTATCTGCATCTGAAAATAAGGAAAACATCTTGGAAAAGAAGAATGCAAAGCAAGATGATGCAGAGACTACAGATGCTTTGTCGGAAAAAAGCTTGAAGGTGAAGGAAGAGCTGCAGAAACATTCGGAGACGACAAACGGCACTACTAGATCGATCAAAGAAGAGCCACAAGATAAACATGAAAATGTCAAGGACTTGTCAACACCTTCACAGATTGCAGAACAGACAGAGGATTTAAAAAGAAAAACTTTAGAAGAGACTCAGAGAGCTTTGAAAAATGACCATCAAGCTAAAATCCCCCTGAAAAAGCGGGAAATGAAAGTAAGTGAAGGCTTTGACACCAGCAGCATGGGAATACGAAATGCTCCTGTTGCTCCTGTTAAGGAATCACAGACATGTTTTGATGACAGCAGATTGAATGCTGAAAAGATCAACGGTCATGTCCCTCACCTTACAACATCTGAGAGGGAAACGCTAAAAGGGTCAGAGAGTTTTCAAAAGGAAAGCACAGAAGAGAATAATTCAGAGAAGCTCCCTCTTGTTTTAGATAAATCCAAAGAGAAAAAAAAGGAGACAAAGGAAGACCAGATAGATGAGAAGATGGACACAAATGAAACAAGATTGTGTGCTAAAGAGCAGATGGAAGTGGAGAAGTCTGGGGAATCCACTGTAGAAGAGCATAATGAAAAATCTGAAACTTCTCAATCTCATGAAAAGACACCTGGAGAAGAAAAGCCCTCATCAGTAAGTGAACAATCAAAAAAGACACCTGTTTCTGAAGAAGTGACTGACAATAAAAAGTCTCCCAGTTGTGATAATATGGATGCTACTGAAGCAAATGCATCAACGCCGCCTATAGAGTCAACAAAAGAAGAATCGGTGAAAGATCTCCCAAACAAGGAGTCAACGATGGAGTTCTCAAAAGAAGAAGCCACGAAAGCTCTCCCAAACAAAGAATCATCAAATGATCTTACACGAGACAAATCAGTGAAAATTCCCCTAAAAGATGAGCCAAGAAAACTTTTGGCAAAAGATCAGTCAACAAAACATCTCTCAGAAGAAGAGACATCAATTGAAAAGTCAACTCAAGAATTCTCAAAAGAAGCAGTGGAAGAATCATCAAAAGATTGCGCAAGAAAAGAGTCAATAAAAGATCATCTGAAAGACAAGCCAGCAAATGAACAGTCAATTAAAAGTGTCTCAAAAGAAGAGACATCAAAAGAAGAGTCTATGGAAAATCTCTCAAATGAACAATCCAAGAAAGATCTCGCAGAAGAAGAGTCTAAGCAAGTCCTTTTAGAAGAAAGTCTGCAATCTCCCAAATACACCAATAAAGACCATGAAGAACCAGATCCAACTACTTCCACGCCGATGGAAACTGAACCATTCCAATCATCTAAAACAGAGGAGTCTTCTTCCTGTGAAGTAATCAAACCACATTCTGGCACAGAAAAGCCAGTGAACACTGAAGAAACTAAACCCCATCACAGCTCTGCAGACACTACCACAGAAAAAGAGTCAACTGCCATTGTCTTAAAAACGGAAAAGCCTGAAGAAGACAAACACTCAACCAATAGAGAAAGTGACTCCATTGCCTCTAAACCTTCTGAAGATACAGATGCCCCCCAAGACAAAGTGGAAGAGCCCAAATCCGAATCCCCCAAGCCAGCATCGGTTGATCTTGAAAAATCATCTGTTTCCGATTCAATGAACGCTGCAAGCATACCAAAAACCACAGAGAAAGTAGATTGTGAGAAAAAATGTGATACAGCTGAAACTGATAAAAATGAGGATTTGGAAACGTCAAAAGACAAGGATGAGAAGAGTGAAGCTGCAAACAGCTCAGAAGAATCTGCAATGAAAAAATCTGTAGAAATTGAATCTTCAGAACAACCCAGTAAATCCGATAGTTCGGAGAATCCTCCTTCTGATAGAGAACATGAAAAGGAACCAGATTCAAAAGAAGGAAACAAAGAAAAGCCAATGGAAGTTGACTCAGAGATCACTAAAGCTGATCAAATTCAGTCGACTGTTGAAGAGGGTTGTGAGACTACAACAGCAAGAAAGAAGAAAACCGATGTTACTGTGGATCAAAACAGCACCTCAAGCAAACAATCTAGGCAAGACGCAACTTCTGATGAACGTGAGGCTTCCAGGGATGTTCAAGACAAAAGCACTACTGCTGTGAAAAGCAGTAAAAGACCAGGAAGACCTCCAAAGAAGGCTCAGGAGAGTCAAGATGAGGATAAAACAGGCCAGGAACAAGAAGAAAAGGCACAGCAGGAAGGAATTCGTATGAAGATCAAAATCCCAGCACACAGACGTAAGGCAGAGCTCCATAGAGAAGAAGTGAGGGGAGATTCAGAGTCTGAGGTGACTGATGGCAGGTCCTTGAGGAGATCTCCAAGAATCTGCAGACCCACCGCTAAAGCTGTGGAGATCCAGGACAGGAAGGCAGAACGGAAGCAGGCAACTCCAGTGTCCGAGAAAGAAAAGGATGAAAACGAAGTCAAAGAGGAGGAGGATCCTGTACAGAGGAAACCAAGGAAAGCCGAGCCAGATGGCCAAACAAAACCAAAGGTATGAGCACTTTTTTTTATTTTTATTTTTACATGACATGACTCTGGACCATAAAACCAGTCATAATCAATTTTTTGTAGTATTATAAATGGCTTTACTGTGACTTTTTAGCAAATTAATGGGTCCTTTCAAAAAAAATAAATAAAAAATTTTAACATTGCGACCTTTTGAGCGGTAGATTTCTTAATGAAAAGTCTTTCATAATGTAACTCATCATTTAACAGGTGGGAAGACGGCGGAAACGGCAACCGTGGTCTCGCATGAGGCGTAGAAGGAAAAGTTCTGATGATGAGGATGATGACGAGGAGGAGAGTGAGGAAGAGGAAACGGAGGAGGACGACAGCGATGAAGACTATAAGGTGGAGAAGACCAAGAAAAAAAGGAGAAACCGAAACCGAGAGCGGCACAGCTCTGACTCCTCTACCTCTTCATCAGAAGATGATGCACCCAATGACGACCCCTGCAAACACTGTGGCCTTCCCAACCAACCTGAGCTGGTGAGACACTCTCCTGCAAAATATCAAAATCTTCTCACAGTCAGAAGTGCTGCTTTTCACCTATGATTTCCGTTTCCCCAGATACTCCTGTGTGATTCCTGTGATAGCGGTTACCACACTGCCTGCCTGCGTCCTCCGCTCATGATCATTCCAGACGGGGAATGGTTCTGCCCCCCCTGCCAGCATGTGGGTCAAATTAGATTTCAGGATGCTCTTTACAGAAAAGCTAATTCTGACTACTCAAATGCTGATACTCCTCATTTCTCTTGCAGAAACAACTTTGCGACAGGCTCGAAGAGCAATTGCAGAATTTGGATGCCGCCCTCAAAAAGAAAGAACGTGCAGACCGCAGGTGAATAAAGAGATCTTTAGACCAGCTCAAGTGAATCAGTTGCAAAAAAGTTTAAAAAATGTATCTAGTTAATATTTATCTAATCTATTGTGTAATGGGATTAGAATATGAGAAATTATTTTCATGTCAGAAACATTGTCATTCTTCTCCCACAGGAAAGAGCGACTGGTGTATGTTGGCATCAGTGTAGAGAACATCATCACACCCTCTGTAAGTGCCCAAAGTGCTTAGTAATAAAAGCAAAACTGACATTAAATTCATTCTATTATTTTATTTTACAAAAGAGCACTAAATGTCAGCTATTGCAAAGCTAAACTATTTTTTTAAGATAGGATAGATGTTAGGAAATAATAAAAAGCATAGAAAGTCTAATTACCATTTAATTAAATAAATAAATAAATTAAAATAAATAAATATTTGCAGTATTTTTAATTCTATAATGAAGAACTATCTTTTTTTTTTAAGTTTGAGGTTATTATGATTGTTTTTATTTTTTTTTTTAAGTAAGGAATAATTGACGACGAGCCGTTGAATTATTAGAAAAATAATGCACACCCGAGGTGGTGATGCGGTCAC
>JAUCNO010000002.1:7754668-7776752 GCA_032353835.1 Enteromius viviparus | reverse complement strand
CTTTTCACTGACGTAATGACGCAGTAACGTGCACTTGCTAGCCTGTTCCATTTACGTGTTCTCCGAATGCTTAAGAGAAGCCTCGCCTAGCCTCTGAAGGAAGTGACTTGGAAGAACCAGTCCTGCCAAGGATGTATACTTGACATTGAGGAACACCCAATGTCCACCCATGTTCTACTTTGCGAACAACTTACCAGCCCACAAACAGTACATGGGTGTTTCGTTTTCCAACACTAGAAAACGTAGCGGTAGACCAATCATAAAGGACTGCGCCATCTGACCAATCACATCAGTGGGGGCTCACAGGAGGGAGGGGTTTAGACAGACTGATTCTTTGAACTGCTTCACACGAGTGGTTTACGAATCATTTAGAAATGGGGTAAAATTAAATCTATTTTTGAAGAAAACCAAAGTGTTTTTTTTTGCATATATGTGAACCTGTTTTAAGAGACTCATAAAGCAATATTAGCAACCTTAGCATAAGCATATAGCATAAGGGGCACTTTAAACAGACTTTTTGAACTGCGAAGTATAAACTCGTAGCCTGGACCCGCCCATACTTCAAATCACAAATTATGAAATGGAACCGCCCATACTTCCTTTGATGATTACGCGAGCAAAGTTAGTCTGGCAAAGCTGCCATTTTAGAGCATTTACGTTCCCAAAAAAGCCCCCCCACCAGGAGTTCTGCGACCGGAAACCATAAAAGGTTTGGAAACATGGCGTGTACCAAGCAGCAACAATCGTTCGACCCTGCTGTTGCAGCTGTTTTAAGAAATTTTAAAGACAGGTTCAAGTTATTAAAGTAGGTAAAGACATTTTCCTACTGCTTTAATGAAGCTAGTTACAGATCCGTCGCTACGCATACGTCATTAGAATGAGTGGTCTGATTGGTTGTAGATTCGTTCAGTAGTATACAGAAGCATCTGATGGACGCAGGTTAAGCCCACCTCCCAGAAGGCGGGTAGTAAGGTAGCTTGGCCAGACTAAGCTCCTAATGAGCTTAATAGTCGCGGAAGCCAGGCTAATAAACTCACAATTCTGAGGAAAAAAGAACTTTGAGAAAAAAAAAAACCTCGAAATAATCACCATAAAAATTTTAGTACCAGTAAAAGGGGGATGTAAATCCAGAATTCTGAGGAAGAAAGAATAATTATTGCAAGATATAAGCTAATTAAATAAATATGTTTTTCATAGATTTGGATTGACGAGGGAAAAAGTTCTGAATTATGTGAAAAACAAAGTAAGAATTGCAAGATATTACTCTAAATTACCCTATGAGATAAAAAAAAATTCTCAATTAACATTGATTTTTGTGGAAGAAACAGCTACTATGAGCTACTTTAGAGCTTTAAACTTTCATATAAAATTTTTAAGATGTAATAGCATACATTTAAATTTGAACAAAAATGTTTTTTGAATGTTTTCTGAATGTTGAAACAACATTTAAAAGCGAAATTTAAAAAAACGTGTTTTAACCCTTATAATATATATAAATCAACTCTGAACGAACTACTATTAATATTAACAAAAGAATGTTTGTTCATAACCTTCTGAGAACGTTTCCTGTTTGCAAAGAGAATACAAAAATAATTTCCTTTAAGATCCGTTTCTAAGCAAATTTTACTTCATTAAGGTGGATCTGCTTCATGGTAGTGCCGTTAACGTCTTTAGTTTCTTTTGAGGCTGGCTGCTCTATATACAATGAACCACTCCCAAGTGTGTGAACTCGGAAGTGGCCTTTGTTTTCTTTTGATTCCGTTGCCCCGAACGGCCTTGAACAAAACAGCCAGCTCCATGCTTTCAGAGTGATTTTCTTTCTTTGAACAACATGGTGGTGTGAATATGATTATGTGGGAGTGATTGCTCATGGTCAGAGTGAGGTCATCGTGAGGTCATGTGAAGAGGGAAATGTCCACTCAAGTTCACAAGTCCAGGCGTGGAAATTCCCTTTTGCTCTCTTTGAATGAATCACAGGATTAAACTTCACTACATTTAAAAATAAAACAAATAATAATAAAAAAGAAATTTATTAGTGAATAAATATATAAATATTTTAATTGATTTATATTTATGAAATTTATAGATTTTTTTGATCTGTAGGCTATTTATACTGATATGCTTCAAATAGTAGAGAAGTGACAAAAAAACATTTATAAAAAATAAGTTTGGCAATAAATAACAGTTAAATTTAAATAATAAATGATGAATTTTTGTGATCTAGATATATTCAGGTAATATGGCCTCCAATAGAGTTGGGAGAAATATGGTTTTTATATATATATATATATATATATATATATATTCTTCTTAAAAATAAAATAAAAATAACATTTATTAAAATACAATTTCTTTAAAAACATTTAGTTTCCAAAAATGCAGGCTTTGAAATTATTATTACATTTAATTTAAAGAATAAAAAAATATAAATTTTAAACTAGTTTGTTCTCAGGAATTATTATGCCATAGATTATTAATTTTTGGATTAGTGTATATTCAGATATTGGTCTTGGATAGTAGAGATGAGACATTTTTATTTAATTAAGATTATAAAAGAAAAATTATATCATTATAAAATAACATTTATTTAATGTATTAAAACACGTCAATAAATAAATTATAAAGTACATAAAATCTATTTGATCTATTTCTTCTTTTTGTACTCTTTTTTTTTGGATCTGTGTACACCAGAGAACCCTTTGAGCAAGTATTTTACATAAAACTCTCATAAATAAAGACACAGTGACATATATGGATCACTATCTTCCTGCTTCCATTTTGATTATCTGGGTTTTTTTCTATATAAAGTTTTGTTTTGTGAGGGCAAAGAGCCTCTTTGCACAAAGCGGCATCCCTGTGGACCTGCTGAATGCATGGTGAATGAGCAGAATCTCTGCTAATGGCTTGAATGGTTGCTGGGTGATAAACCATTGATGCCGGCAGACACACTGAGTTTGCTCATCACAGTGGGTCTCTAAAAGGCCCTCAGCTGAGCTCACAGAGATGCTGGAAAACCCTTCTTCTGTCATCCTGACACTTTTATCTTATGTCAGCGATTATAGGCAACTAATGGTGAATAAAATGGAGTTTTAAAATACATTGAAAAACAAAACATTTATAGATTGTGTAGATAGATTTTTCTTTCTCCTATACAGTAATGTTACTGAACGGAGAACAACCTGAGATGTTTTTTTCTTCTGAGTAAAGACCGTAGGTTTGGAGTTTGATTAGATCATGAAAATTCTGTTTTGTTTAATTTAATATTTTAAAATAAAATAAATTAAAATTAAATAAATTATTTGTATAAAATGCATTAAAGACAAATATAAATAGAAATATAAAATCATTAATTAATTAAAATAACATTTATGAAATAAAATATTTGTATTTATTTAAATAAAATATATAAATAGCTACATATTTATTTGCATAAATAAATTAATACATTAATTAATTAAACAAAATAGTTATTAATACATTTTGGATTAAGATATGTACGATCAGATATGTAAAATCACAAATTATGAAATAAAATATTTGTATTAAATATTATTTAAAATAAATAAATACATTTTGGAAAATACGCAGAGATGCAGGATCTCCAAGAAAATACATTTTGTTTATTAAATTTATAGTTAAATAAATTAAAATACTATTTCTGAAATAAAACGTGTAATAAATAAATAAATACTTATAATAAGATATTAGATATTATAATATTGTTTAAATATAATTTGTCAAGAGGATGAAGACAATAATCATGCACAAAAAAAAATTAATAAACATAAACAGTTGTTTATTCCTAAAATCTTAACTCAAAATAAAAATGTAGAAATGAAAGTTGCCTGTTATAGTTTTTCACTGGGTTGATGGTTGAAGGTCAAGAGAAAATGTGCATGAAACGAGTGATATCAGATGATTTGAGGTGCTTCATATGAACTGTAAACCGATACCTTCAGGCGCTGCGGCTCTTTTCTACTCCATCCAAACTCTCAGACTCAACAAGTTCTGGGAACCCATGCAATGCACTCACCCAATTGCCCTGGTTCCCCCAAATCTACCAGTCTTCAAATGCTCTCCCTCAAAACTGTAAGCAGAAAGGCTGAAAGCATCTTTTGTGCTTCATCTCTTTTGTCTGCCGGGAAGAGAGAGGGAACGGGTGGGTGATGGGGAAGAGGGGGGTTACTGGTCTGGAAGCGTTTGGTCCAAATTACACATTCAAGGCGAGCACTGTTTATGATTACTCTCACAGAGACCGGACAAAAGCAGAGACATTCCAAGAGCCCAGTGAAGAGGACCAACTTATTCTGAGAAAGGACAGAGACCTAGGCCTACATCATAACCTCATTCACATGAACTCAGGCCTGGAGAACCTTTATACGCCTCTGGGGCAACCAGGGATCAAATAAAAATGATATGATGACATCATAAAATGGAGCGTTTTAGTCCTGGATGCTAATTGGTCAATACAACCTTCCAGAGACCAGCTAAATACACAATATCACAGATGTTGCAAAAACAACTACACTACAATTAAATATTAATGCTTTTATTTATTTTTTATATTTGATTCATTAAAGAAATTCAATCAAATAAATGCTGCTTATTTATAAAATCAAAAATATGAAGCAGCACAACTAGGCTATTTTCATGTAATAAAAATATGATTATTAAGCACTAGCAAATCACAGAATGATTTCTTAAGGATCATGTGGCACTGAAGACTGCAGTGATTATGTTAAAATTCAGCTTTGCATTACAGGAGTATTTGAATATATAACCTAAAACGTCATTATATTTTTACAGTGTTTTCTGTTGTATTTTTGATGAATTAAAAGCAGTCTTGCTCAGCATGAGACTCCAAAAATATGAAAAAATCTTACAGATCGTACTTTTATACAAAATAAAACAAAACAAAATATTTTATGGAAAACGTGTCCAAAATATGTTATAGGCTATTTATCACCCTATTTTAAAATTTATTGTTAAATTAAATAAAATTAAATGTGACGTATAAAATATTTCATCCAAATATTTTATTTATATACGTTTTCCATAAAATATTGAATTTATTTAAATTAAATAAATTTAATATAGAATAAAATAAAATTGAGTTTAATTTATTAATGATTATAAATTTATTAATGATAAATTAATTAATTTATAAAATATATTTTATTTATAATTGTTGCCCTGTTGTTATATTTGCTGCACTATGCAATCCAAAAGAATAAATATGCCCAAATTATTGTGTCGCCTGATGTGTGCAGGATGAATAAAAGCTTTAATTGGTTTAAATCACTCTGAATGTAAATGACACGGCGGTGACGTCACCTCATGGGACGGGAACGGTTCACACACTGTCTGTTGTTGTGGGGCCTGTGGGAGAGGTGAGTGTGTGAACCAACTTTCACCCTGCAGGAAGTCTGTCTCATCACGAGTGTTATCTGAATAGTCCAAAGACCTGCCGAGAGCGTAATTCCTCACCCTCGAAATCACAGAACGAGTTCGCTCTCAGCCAATGAAAACCTCTCTCAGTAATAAATGTCAAAGAAGATGTCATTTCTAAACACTGGGGTCCACCATGTGTGCCTTCACAGAAAGCTTGGAAAGTTATCAGCATTTGTGCAGCATTTTATTTAATTAGCTTTTAAAATGGAACTGTTTTTGAAATGGTTGGTATTTCCTAACAGTTTCATTTATTTTAATGTGAGAATCGAGCAAGAAGCCTCCTGCTATTCCATCATGTAGCACCACTGGGCCCCCCTTTGAAGTGTCTTGAGCATCTCCTATTTGGAGTTAAGCTCCTCCCCTTCTGAGATCCTGAACATCAGGAGCTTCTTACTGGTTGAAGGTTATTAAATTCTCAGCACAAACTGGCTAACTCTGATCACTCAGGGCATCTCTCAGCACAAGAGCTCGCTGGAAGCAGGTAAGCAGCTTCTTTCCTCAGCTACTTGTAGCTATGGAGGTTTTCCATTTACCTGGATATCATATTTATTATAAATAACAGTATTTGCCTTCTGTAGAATTGTTGAACCTCAGCAACAAAGTTCAAACAAGATCAAACAGCTGTAGGTCTTATGAATTAAGTTTACATTTGTAGAATAAAAAATATATAAATGTAAAAAATTGAATTGAATTTATATTGTAATAAAAAAGCTTTTATTTGCAAAGTATCATAGTTACAACATGAACATATTTATTTTTTTATTTCAGTAATAAAAACATTTGATTTAATATATTCAAATATAAATTTTGTAATTTCAGTTAATTACATATTATGTACTTTAAATTCTAAATATATATTTTTATTTACTTGCGTATATCATATTTAAAATAAGCTTATAATTAAAAATAATTTATTTACATAAAATTTTATTTAATATATTATTTAAAATATTTTTTGTTATTTCAGTAATTTAAAACATGTTATATAGTTCAAATTATAAATATATAAAGTGTTTTATTTCCGTAACAAAAAAAGCTAGAATTTACTTGCATATATAATAAAAAATGTAAAAAATTATGTGTGCTCATTAATTAAATTATTTCCATTACACTACTGCGTATTTTTAGGTTGCATTTTGTTTTTCCTTTATTTTTTGCTGTCCTTCCCATTTTAACTCAAGGATCTGGGATTTAGATCAATAATGTGCTTTTTTTCCCCCCTTCTTGTGTATAGGGTCTCTTTTGGGTCACCGGTTCAGCCCAGCTAGTTTGATCGGAGTGTGTTGAGTGACACCGCCAGCATGACCAAAAGCACTGGAGAGAAGCCACGCTCGCGCAATCGTGTGCAGCAGATCCGAGAGGGAATTCACCTGCGTTCCCTAAAGGCGAGGAAGAAAGTGGAGGACATCACTAAAGATGACGTGAAGACCTTTCTGAAAAGAAATGCTTTTGTGCTCTTCACCATTGGAGCTGTGGTTTTTGGTCAGTGCACTTGGTTTAGTGAAATTATATTCATTCGGGACATTTTCAAGTATGAGAGTTTGCTCTAACAAGTCATCTAAGCTAAGTTAGTGCCCAAGGATACAAATCTATTGTACAAGCTAACAAGTTTACTGTAAAGCTCAAAACACCTTTTGACAATGTATGCCTTTTGATTTTATGACTGAAAAGAGTTTAAAATAGATCTGAAGTGCTTTTTTTTTGTTTTTTTCAGGTATCATGCTGGGTTTTGGTCTGAGGTCGTATAAAATGTCATACAGAGAAGTAAAGTATTTCTCCTTTCCTGGTGAACTATTAATGCGTATGCTGCAGATGCTAGTGCTTCCCCTTCTTGTCTCAAGTTTGATTACAGGTATGCTATTTGATTGTTTTGATCATTCTTTTAGCTAGAAATGTAGAATTAATGCAACTCTTTAAATGCAGATTTGAAATCAAATGTGTTGCAAAGATCTCTAAGAACTCTTAACACTTAATGCAAAGTATAGAAGAAAAAGGGGTGGAGCAACCAAGGCATTGTCCCAAGCCATATGATTAAAAGGGTCCAATGAAATCCTCAATAGCTGCTCGTTGATTCTGGGCTGATGGGATCCACCTATAAAAATTGTATCCCAGGCCTTGAGAATTTTACTGACAGTCATAGTAAATCCAAATCATTAACAAAATGAAAGCGTAAGAATGACTTGAATTCGAAGTTGAGGGAGGAATGCCAACAAGAAGCAGCTCAAGAATTAAAGTCAGTTTTATGAACAGCCATGAAGTCTCAATGCTTCTTGATTTGGATGTTATCAAACCATCAAAAGTAGTAGCAACTTTGAAGGAAACAGGTGTTACATCTGTGTCTTCATAAGGCATAGCCGTACGCTGGGCTCCGTTTCTGGTTTGTAGACAGTGACCTCTTTGTGTTTCTATTAAAAGTGTTAGTGAGAATGAGGCAGAGGTTGTAAAGACGAGTTCAGCCCCTCCCACCCCTGCTGCTTCACTTCATACAAATAAAAGAATGAGAGAACTTCCATCAGACTTTTTTGGTAATATAACTACTATCTATGATTAATTAGTAATAACAATAACTATTTTTAAATAAAAAAAAAAAAAGTTACAATTTAGTCTGTAATTGTGGCACACTTGGGCTGTTTTGTTTATTCACTCCTTTGTTACTGCACAACATGAGTCATTTCTTTGGTTTGATACAAGTGCATTGGGAGACTGTTTGCTGTTGCTGTGGAGATATAGAGAGGGTGGCATGACCGCTGAAACACAGGCAGGTGGAGGAATTTCCCAGGCCTGTCCGCGACTGAGAGAGATGAGCGAATGCAGATCTAGAGAGTGAGAGAGATGGAGTATTAACAGAGGAAATTGTGAAGTGAGAGGCTGAACTTTAAAAGATGCTGAAGTTTGGGCCCCCAGCAGGACGAGAGGACCAAACAATGGTTGCTTTCTCTTTCTGCTCTGGGGATCAGGACTGCAGAAAGGCCCCTGACTTGTTCAAAATTAAAACCTTAATTTGTGTTGGCAAGTCAAAGTCTTTTAGCTCCATTGACTTCTACAATGATTGCAGTTAATCCGAATAGGCTTCTAAAGTCGAGCGATAAAGTATTTTTCAGCTAAGCGAAGATTATCTTTTGTCATTCCACGTATCGTGTCTGTACAGATTCTGCTGAGATTTTTGTATTTAAGTCTTGGTATAAGAAAATAGCTGTGTTTCACAAAAGCATCAAGCTCAAGTACATCATTGAAACCAATAGAGATATGATCAATTTAGGCTTAAGTTTTTTTTTGGGAAACAACCCATGGTCTTTTCAGCAATAATGGTACTGTATGTGGAACCATGTGTTTATTCAAATGTGATTTTGGTTGATTCTCATAGAAAGGAATACTGAAGTCTTATTTATTATGTCTAGGCATGGCAGCGCTGGACAGTCGGGCCTCTGGAAAGATGGGCATGCGTGCAGTCATATACTACATGACCACCACTTTCATTGCAGTGTTTATTGGCATCATTATGGTTCTGATTATCCACCCGGGCAAAGGCTCAAAGGATGAATTCACTAAACAGCAGAAGATCGAGCAGGTCAGCCCAGCCGATGCCTTCCTCGACCTCATCAGGTAATAGGTGTAGTCATCGGTGTCTCTAAAATACTGATATAAACCACAGACTTTATTAAATATATACACTTTTTTGCAGAAACATGTTTCCTCCTAATCTGGTTCAGGCCTGCACTCAACAGGTGAGAATGTTTTTCACATGATCCTATTATTTTAAAATAGTTTTTTTGAAATAGTATCCTAGATAATCATAAAGATTTATTAAATATTATCTCTTTCTCTTCTCATTATGTAAGAGATGTTTAAAAAGTTTTTAAAAAATTAATTACATTTTTGTTAATTTAATTTAATTTAATTTAATTTAATTTAATTTAATTTAATTTAATTTAATTTTTTATGCTAAAAAAGTATTCAATTAGGTATTTCACTATAACATAATGTTATTTCTTTGCGAAAAAAAAATGGTGATAATTATCTCTAGAATATAATCTATACATAATAATATATATATATATATATATAAAAGGGGTTATGAAGTTCACGAGCAGTTTGGGCTGACATGTTTCCCTGTTCAGCAGGAAGTCAATTTATCAATAGATTTGATGAGACGTGTTGACATCTCAAAGGCCGAAAATTTTAAATTCATCACTCTTGGATCCAAAATGTTTTTTCTGGGAGGCCTTGAATTTATAATTATACCAACACTGCTCACAAGTCTTGACAACGTTTCATTTCTCCTCCTGCTGGCCCAAGCTAGTTAACTTAGCGTGTAAGGAATAGACATTTTCCATTTAGCATTTTGAGAGTCTGGCTCGAGTTCGACCCACAGCTGTGATTGGTCTGGCTAAGAGCATTGGCAGAGCTGTAATGGTGCCACAGTTGGATATAATGAGACCGAAATGGCAAGATAATGACACTGTAGAGCCTGACAGTGGCTCACAGTCTGTCCGGACACACTCCGCAGGGACACCCTGTAGTCAACCAGAACAAAAAATAAATAAATAAATAAATATATAAACCACAAAAATTTAAAAAGAGACGCTTCTGTAGAACGTTTCTAGCAATCCTTGCATCAGAATAACACAAAATTTTTTAAAACTACTTTTCTTCTCTTCTTTCTCCTGTAGTTCAAGACCCAATATGGCAAGAGGATCATTCATGTGAAGGTGATCGTGAATGATTCGATATTTAACCTAACTAACGCCACCCAGGAGATTGCCCAAGAGGAAGTGATCCCTCTCTCGGGCACCACCAACGGGGTTAATGCCCTCGGGCTGGTGGTGTTTTCAATGTGCTTCGGCTTGATCATTGGGAATATGAAGGAACAGGGACAGGCTCTCAGAGACTTCTTCGACTCCCTCAACGAGGCCATCATGCGACTTGTTGCTATTATTATGTGGTGAGTGATTCCAGACACACAAACAGTGGTTAAAAAGTAAACTAGATTAAAAACTGTGTCGATGTAGCATACAGCGGGGTTCCAATATCCGCTTCTTATTTTAAACATATGAGTTTATGACTGAGCATAATATTTTATTAATTAATTTATCTCTTATTTCTGCTGTTTCAACACTTAGACAAATAGACTGACACATAGTATACTGAAACATTTTTTTCAGAAACGTATTATGGTTTCCTCAAAAATGTTAAGCAGAACAACTGTTTTTAACATTAATAATAACAAGAAATATTTCTTCAGCATATTATAATATTTTCTTAATGGTCATGTGACACTGTAAACTGGAGTAATTATGCTGAAAATTCAGCTTTACCATTACAGGAATAAAATAAATTGCCCCATATTTTAAAATAGAAAAGGGTTGATTTAAAATTATAAAATTATTTCACAATATTACTGTATTTTATTATATAAATTCAACCTTGATTCTAACTCGTTTATTGGTATTTAATTATAAACATTTTATTGATTAACTTACTAAAAGACATTTATTATAATTCAACACAGAAACACCTTTCCATAATTTCACTCTACTACATTTCTGTCTGTCTGGACAGAAATGTGTCCTGTGCTCTAATTTTGTGTGACCCTTTTTCATGACCCCTTTTTCATCGCATGTGTAAGTCATTGACATTTTGGGAAACCTTTTCTTAGTCTTGTTTAAAATAAAACCTCTATAACAAACCTGAATGGAGGTATTGTATCTTTAAACACCATACCCTATTCCCAGGTATGCACCTATAGGTATCCTCTTTCTGATTGCTGGAAAAATTGTGGAGATGGATGACATCACTGAGATGGGCGGTCAGCTGGGCATGTATACTATTACAGTAATAATCGGCCTCATGATACACGGCATGATCATTCTCCCGACTCTCTACTTCGTCATCACACGGAAGAACCCCTTCATCTTCATCACAGGTTTGCTGCAGGCCCTCATCACGGCTCTCGGTACCTCTTCCAGGTAAGTCTGACAATATCAAGCTGCCGAAATCAGGAATGTTTTACTCTCATTTCACTTTTTCATATTTTTGTAATCTCCCAGTTCAGCCACTCTTCCGATTACCTTCAAATGCCTCGAGGAGAATAACAAAGTCGACAAGCGCGTGACTCGATTCGTGCTGCCTGTCGGAGCAACGATCAACATGGATGGAACAGCGCTGTATGAAGCCCTGGCAGCCATCTTTATCGCCCAGGTTAACAACATGGACATGAACTTTGGGCAGATCATAACCATTAGGTGGGTTATTTTGAAATATGAATAATTCACTAAGAAAACTGAATAAAGTGTGATTAATATTCTCTTTAATACTATAGCATCACAGCGACTGCTGCAAGTATCGGGGCGGCCGGAATCCCACAGGCTGGTTTGGTCACAATGGTGATTGTGCTGACCTCTGTCGGACTCCCAACCGATGACATCACCCTCATCATTGCAGTTGATTGGTTCCTGTGAGTGAGCGCTTATAAAATCGTGATTTGATTGGCTTAATGGTATTAAAATACATCCACTTAAGTATTTAGCAAAATAAGGCAAAACAAGAATGAAAAGTGAGTGCGTTTGGCACTTCATCTTTCATCTTATTTGGGACTCCCTTCGTTTTTTTTTTCCATTATCAACCCAGGTGACACACTTTGACGTGTTCCCATGAGACTTGCTCCATTTTTTTTCTGTGAATTTCATGTAATTCAATAGGTTTTAACATAGAAACGTAATTAGGTTGGCCAAATTAATCATTCCAGATAGATCCCCACAAGTTACACAGCTGAAAGAGCCTCTTTTTAAACTAGGATGAAAACTGAAATGAAAGTAGGAAACTTTTTGACAAGCAACGCTGATATTTACTGTCTCAGTAAATATTTACTGTTCATTTTCTTTTGCACTTACAGCGATCGACTGCGCACGACAACTAACGTCCTGGGAGATTCAATAGGAGCTGGAATCATAGAGTTCCTGTCCAAAGATGAGCTTCAGCTGGGCGATGTGGAGCTGGGCAGCTCAGTGCTGGAGGAGAACGAAGTGAAGAAACCTTATCAGATGATCCCTCAGGAGAATGAATATGAGAATGAGAAGCCACCAGACAGCGAGACCAAGATGTAGAAAATGCCCCAACCAAGGATTTTTTGTGTGTGTTTGTATATGTACAGTGGCCCTAAAAATGTATGAACACTTAAAAATATAAGAATTGCTTTTAAATGAGGAAATATCAAACTAAATGGAAAAAGAAATATAGTATAAGCATGCTATTTAAGCATTTGGACACTTTCTGGTTGTCAAACTGAAAAATATTCATAATTATGGATATGAACTACACTTAACTTCATGCGATCAAAAAAATCACTAAAAAAAGTCAGTTTTAAGAAAAGCCCCAAGTTGCTGCTTGGTGTGCAATAAAATACATACATTTTTGAAGTGTCCAAATATTTTAGGGGGCATTGTATATGTATATTTAATTTTGTTTTTTAATATTTCGTTTTCAAACTACTTTTGACCTTTTACTGTAATGTTGTTCTTGTGCTTTGTCTCCTGTCGGCAGGTCATACTGATTCTTAAATTGATTCGGCAGGAGAGTTTTACCTTGACATAAATACATCATAATCATTTTTTTGTATTGCTTTTTCAGTATTTTAATAATTAGCTGAAATGTGAATCTATGTGAAGGGCATTGGTATGTTGGTGACCAGCGTCTGTTACATGCGCTGTAATACAAGCAGCAAGATTT
The DNA here is from genome assembly GCA_032353835.1 of Enteromius viviparus. Lineage (NCBI taxonomy): Eukaryota > Metazoa > Chordata > Actinopteri > Cypriniformes > Cyprinidae > Enteromius > Enteromius viviparus. Next base: position 7,763,576 of record JAUCNO010000002.1, on the reverse strand, counting down.
GAACCTGAAGGCCCGGTTTCATAGACACGGCTAAACTTAGGCCATAGTTCAATTAGGACATTTAAGTAATTTTTATAAACATACCTTAGAAAAAAAAGCATTACTGATGTGCATATTAAGGTAAAACAAAGGCCCTGACATGTTTTAAAATCAGTCAAGGCAAGGTTCTTTGAGTTAAAACATCTCAGATTTACATTAAGGTTTAAGCCTTGTCTGTGAAACCGGGGATAAGAGTAAATGGACAGGGTCATGGCTGTACACAGAACTGATTTTAAACAGAAATGAATGTCAGTAAATTATTCATCTGAGGAACAGACAGAAGTTCATTACACTTTGTTTAATGAACAGGTTGAGTACGTGGGCAGGATTCCAAGATTAAATAGTTTTGGGCTCCGTATATAAAGTGATTATATAATATTGAGTATAAAATATTTCAAACTGTAAATATCAAGAGAAATGTTTAGCTTTGAAAGACAGCAGGTATTACTGCAGATATTTTGATTTTTTTCAGCAGCTCTGCACCTCTAATCCTAACCGAACACACACATACTTATGCGGTTTTTATTGTTTTTTTTATCCTGCTATAGTTCATCCACTGACCCTTTTATTGCATTCGCTAACATTATTGATAAATAGATATAATATGTAGCTGCTTCTGATTATTAATTTTAGGAAATGGACTGAATGTTAACAGTCCTACGGTTGCAATGACATACAAAACTGAGTCATTTTGAAAACTGTAAATCTTTTGAGAACATGCTATAGACACAGGTTGGACTCACATGTACTCAGCTGAAAACTGTGATCTTATATTTGTTTGCCTTTTTTAAAATGCTAAGTTTTTTTCATGTTGCTGTATATTTCCTGTCAAGTCCATAAAAAGCAAAATGGGTGATTAGAATTATAGAATAAAGAGCATACGGATGTTGTGTGTTAAATATAGTTTTGAATAAAATGGAGAGTGGTGAATGCATTGTGTGGATTTTGTTTTATTTATGATAGATGAGTAGTCAAACTCTGCTATGATATTGGAGAATTAATGAAAATATAATGAGGATGGTATATAATTTATATTTAAAAGGCCAAGACAATCTAATAGCCATAGACTTATACAGACCTATACTTCACGCCATAAAAAACTATTCCAACCTAATCATTCTAAACGCACATATGCTGCCATCTAGTGATCAATGATTTTCTTCAGGCAACAAAAGCACTACTTTAAAACAAGGTTAATGCACATTTAAGTTAAACGTCCAGTTAACTGTTGCTTTTCTGTATCTATTTATCTATTTATTTCTGTATCTATCTATTTTTCTGTATCTTTTTAAAAACCCACCTATATTAGACTATTTTTGATAATTTTGTCCTCAATGCTAAAGTGCAGTATAAAAGTTTCGTAATTGTCGTTACGAAAAAAGTATCGTATTAATTGTTTTGGCCTATTTTTGTGCATTAGGCTAACCTTTTTTCTTTACAGTTTTGCTTTTCTATAGCGGTTTTCCTATCTATATTTTGCCACAAAGCATGCAAATGTTATTTATTTGCATATTTTCCCACTCGGTATGACAGCAGATGTCTTTACATTGGGGTATGTTGTCACAAAAGGTACATTTGTTTTCCACGTGTAAATGTTTAATAGAGTTTAATGTAAATGCCTATGTCTACGTTACAGAAGTCATATTTACTGGTGTAAGAATTGTGACAACTATCCCCTATTATGTCTAACGTACCGTGAGAGGGCGCAGTTGAGCTTGCATGCAGATGCGTAGTAGTCTATATTAACAAAAATTTGATTCAAAATATTATTCGCGTAATATCTACTTTAATTTTTTTTAATCAATTATTTTAGGTCGACCAGTTTTTAATAGTAATTTTAAAAGACACCACAGAGAATAGTAGTACTAATAGACATCACCATACATCCCCAGTGGAATACTTGCAGTACATTTATGAATTACATTTTGTATTACAAGTTTTCTGTTATGCCTAAATATTAAAATTATGTATTATCTAATTAAAAATAAATTCTTTGCATATATTCCAGAACAGAAATCTGAAATGCACTTAAACACAGGTTGATTTAAATTGTAAAATTAAATGTTTATATCAAATCAGGAGAATTGTATATGCGGATATATATATGGAGATGTCTGGCTTGATGCATGAAAAAACGTTCCTTTATTTTGTTGTAATCGAAATCTACAGATTGAATGCAATAAATTAAACCATTTTATATGTATTTGGATGTTTTCTTTCCACTAGTCTGATTGTTATGAAAACAAAACATCACAAAACAATGTTCAAAAACAAAGCTGTTTTGCTGTAGCGTCTTGCCTCAAATAAAACAGTGTATTTTCCTAATAAGCCATGACGTTATTTATAGAAACTGAATGAATTTTGGGAAGCAAAAGCGTGAATGAAGAGAGAGGGGAGAAGAAAACAGAGTGGAGGATGATAGAGGAGAGGATGGGAAGCGGCGGATGGAAGAAGGAGGGAAGGGGAGGAGAGCAGGCAGCGGAAGTCGGCGGGTCGCTGCTGGTTGGTTCGGCGCCGGTGGAGGGAGTCATTCCTGCAGCAGTGCTTCCGGTCGGCATTTTGTTCTGCGAGAGAGAGAGAGAGTCTGTGTGGATTCTTTTATGAGCGCCCAGGAGCCTTTCGGCACCGAATCTTTTTCTGCCATCGTCCGGAGTAAAGTGCGAGCTTCCGCGGGCGCCTACGAGAGGAATGACCGCCTCCAGTCCGTCTTCATGTTCGCAGTGAGAGGAAGCGGTGCGACCCGGATTATTGTTGTGAGAGGGACACAGCGAGCCCGAACCTCTCCACCTTCACCTTTCAACAACAGAGCCTCAGGTAAATGCGCCCGGCCCGTTTCGCTGGTTCCGAGGGGGGATCATAGTAGTCCGTTCTCGAGGTGGGACTGCTTCGGACTTTCCGAAAGGTTATTGGTGTTGTGCAGCCCTCGCTCCGCGTTAGCATACGCGTTAGCTCGGTGCGGGCCCGCAGGCAAATCCGCGGTTCGGATGGTTCGCGAACGAAAGGCCAAAACGGGCCGTTTAAACGGACTCGAGCGGTCCAGGGGGGTTCATCTGGAGATGCAGGTGTGCAACTGAACCTGAAGCCCAGAGATAAGAGTCATACAGGCCTGCAGCTCCGCAGACCAGAGTAAACAATACTGTCCTCTCAGAGTAAACCTCATTCACCTTCCATCAGAGTAAACAATGCTGTGCTTGGAGAGCAAAAGCGTTTCCAGCATCTGTCAGAGTACACTAAATCCTAAGCAGGACAAGCCATATTAACTGGAAATCATAATAAACAATATTCGAACAAAACTTAATAGCCATTAGACTATAAACAATAGTTATTTTAAATCGCTCTCATTAGTGAGAATAAACAAAAACTCTCCTCTTATTTAGAATTTAGCTCACTAGACAATATAATAGCCTTCTAGGTTAGATAGTAAAACCTGATTAACTATTCATCAGAATAAACAATACTGAGTTCTTAAAGCTGGACTTACTAGACATAATAGTAGTTTTATTAATTCTGCATATCTAATTAGAGCAAACCTTTGAGAATCTGTCAAAATAAAGAGCAAACAATAAACTCTTATTGAATAATGCTGGCGTCCAAAAATTTATTCATCAGGATTTTACCTACAGCTCATAATTTTCATTTACCAAGGCGAATGTGAAATTAGTTTCAATGCTTGTTTACTGTCAATTTTATAGGTTTCGTTAAGAATATATGAAACGACTGAAGCCAAAGTGAGACTAGTAATATTAATAATAGCAATAATATTAGTACTGTTGTAAACATTTATAATGCTTGTTTCCCAAGAGCAGATTAAAATGATCCGTCATCTATAATCAAACTATCTTATTATAGAAAATACGTTTGTTTTATATATTTTAAAACAAAAATTTGCGACTTTCGTTTTTACAAATGCAGTTTGCGTTTGAAAGAGTCCTTATGACTGCGAAGATTGAATGAATGAATGAAAATCAGTTAGCTTTAGCAGCTGATATCCGAAACCTGCATAAATCAAACACCAAAAGTAAATTTAAAGTTCTGTCTGTTGACAAGATTCTGGCTTCATAACAGTGGATCCTGAGAAGGGATTAAAGTCGAAATCTCTGGCGTTTATGACAAGACTGTCTGATTTGTTGTGTGGAGTTTTATTGGAGCAGCTGGTGGTGCAGAAACATTGCGCTGTGGCTGTAATCTGGGAACGAGACTTCACATAGGAGACCTATACTTATGTATTTACCTTTAATATATTAACAGACGCGATGAAGCTTCCTAAGATGAACTGTAAATGGCTTGCCAGTTCAGCAATGCTTTTGCTGTGTATTTATTAATTGTAGCACTTTTCCTGGTTTTCTTTCACTATTAATTACACTATTCTCTGGTAAGGGTTACCCAAACTAGATAGGTAAATATTGAAATAGAGAGAGAGAATTGGTCAGGAACTGTTTGGTTGTGAGTATCAATCAAGTTATACCTATGTAGTCCAAAGTCTGTGGATGAAAGCTCTGTCTTACCCATGCATATCTACATTTGTGTTGCACAATGTATGGGCTTTTTATGTTATGTAATTATTGCCTAAATATTATGTTAATGTAGCCATCACTAAGAGATGACGGCCTGCCTGAACCACCTGTAGAATTATTGGATTATTCTGCAAGTTCTTAGTCGTATTGTTTATATGAAATTATGGAGTGCTAAAGGTTAAAAATAACTAGATGTGTATGTTCTTCAAATCTCTAAATGTAAATAATAATATTCTTTTTTTTTGTGCATAATAAAAATAATTATAATTGTGTTGGGTAATACTAATATCACTATTAATAATATATGTGATGTACGTAATGTAAAAATGAGTTTTGAATTGTTATAATTATCATTATTCAATTAATAAGAAGAAATATATTTGCAATGTTTGTGTCTAAAACGTTGTTTTTATTATTAATAACAATAATAATAAATTAGCCCTCATTGTTTTTTAATCATTAAAAAAATCTATAATTGTTCAAAAAAAACAAAAAAAAAAACATTATTGGTCCGTTCCTGTTTACAAAGACCACTACCATAAAAAAATGCTATTCATCTCAAGTAATTTTTTCTGAATGTTTCCTCCATTCCACTGCTTCCAGTTGCTCTTGTAGCAGTAAAACGCAGGGCATCCACAGGCAGCTGCTCGTCTTTTATGTTTTGGAATTGATGTTGGAGTCTTACTGAGACTCTGGTGTTTTGCTGGAGGAGACGATTGGCTCTTGAGCAGCTGAATGCAGCTGAAGCCAAACTCTAGGTTTTTCCAAATTTGTTGCAACCGTCTGGGGAAGACCTTCCTGTTTCAACAGGACCGTGTCTCCTGCAGCCTGTCCCACTGCCTGATGGGAAAACCCTCCTAGAGGAGTGCAGGCAGTTTTAGATGCACGGGGGGAGGGGCAACTTCAAAATAAAGCCCATTTGATGAGCAGATGCGCGTGTAGTTTTGGCCTTGCTTGGTGCCTCTTTTGTTCTGTGCATAATGCATATGGTAAGTTTAAGATGAACGTTTTTGTTTTTATGTATATAGCTCCATGGCTTAATTTTTTTTTCTTCTTTTATAGATAGCTACCTCGTTTGGTCTTTCTATGTTTTACATTCCAGATTTCCAGATGTCAGTGCTAGCAATCAGTGCTATGTTTATTAAAACACTTAGTTATTTTAAATCTAGTGGTCATGTTATAAAGAAAAACATGGTGTTTGCAAAGCTGTCATCTGTGTTATGGAGGCAGAAAAAAATATACATACACAACCAATCGAAAAATGGCAGGATTATATGCATAAATGCTGCATATATTTGGTCAATAATACAGTACAAACAGTGATATTATTAAATATCAACACAGTTTAAAAATATTGAAATTTAAAACATTGTAATTTTAAAAATGTAATTAACTCTTAAGATGGCAAAGCTGAATTTTCAACATCATTACTCCAGGCTTTAGTGTCACGTGATCCTTTCGAAATCACTCTAATAGACTGATTTGCTGCTCAGGAAGCATTTCTTATTATCATCAGTGTTGAAGAGATTTTACTCAATGTTTTTGTGGAAAAATTTTGTAAAATTTCAACTATTCATCAAATGAATGCATCCTTGTTTTATAGAAGTAGGCGGAGATTTTTATTTAAATATTTTCAACTAAACTGACAAGATGAAGTAAATAAAAACTGTAATAACTTGATCTGTACTGTTCTCTTGTTTGCTAGTATCATAGGAATGAAATATTCCTGAAAGTATTTTAATTGCAATTGTTTCCGATTGGCTGAAGAAAGTTCTCCTAATACAGAATCTGATGATGATGTCATCATGCCCTCTTCTTCCTCTTGCAGCGAAAGATGTAAAGGTGGATCAGTGAGCAGCGACACTGAGCGACCTGTGCATCCACGCGAGCTCCCTCCCCTTCTTCAGCATGAATGGGGATATGCCTCATGTTCCCATCACCACTCTCGCTGGGATCGCAAGCCTCACTGACCGTAAGTTGCACAAATGCTTGCTACTTGTATAACAAACCTCTCTTAACAAGTTATTTATACAAATAGTATCTGTTAAAGACAGATAAAGCGTCTTTTTGTCATACACAGATAAACACATTCATTGAAAGTGCTATTGATTTCTCTTTGGGTGTTAAAATGACTTGGTGTACCTTCAAAATCGTTGTAAATATTAATTCACACGGCATATACTGAAAAATGCCGTAAAAGTAAATGTTTATTCATACGTTTTAAATCGATAGGCCTTTGACTTGGTTTGTAAAGGCAATCATTTTTTTTGTGACTGGATCGAAACGGGAAGTCCCCTAGAAATGAGTGAAGTATTTCATGCCTCGTGTTGTGATGAACTCATTTTTTGTGTGTTTATTTCTCAGTGTTAAATCAGCTGCCTCTCCCTTCCCCTCTACCTGCCACCACCACTAAGAGCCTGCTATATAATGGGAGGATCGCAGAGGAGGTCAGCTGTCTGCTGTCCCGGCGGGATGACACTCTGGTGTCCCAGCTGGCCCACAGCCTCAACCAGGTGTCCACCGAGCACATGTGGGTATCTCGTCATGGTCTCCTTACTTCAGTTCAATCTCACAAAGTGTGGTTATTTTACATGATATGGGAAATATCTGTGCGTCTCATTCAGTCTTTGTGGGTTTACATGCAGAGAGCTGAAGGACAACTTGGGCAGTGATGACCCGGAAGGAGATGTGCCTCTACTGCTACAGACGGTGCTGTCAAGGAACCCAAATGTCTTCAGGGAGAAAAGTACGCCCACCCGATACGGGGTTCAGGGCGGTAAGGAGAAACTGCAGAAATAAAGCTGTTTAGTCTGGGCATGCTTTTATTCTGTGATCTCTGTTTAAGCTCCCTGAATTAAAAAACCCATTTTTTATAGCTTCCAGACTCTAGTTAGTGTTAATTAGTGGTAACTTCAATTCTAATTTTAGATGTATGAAATCCAAATTTCTTTAAGAACTCAAAATAAACTTTTGAACAGTGGTTTCTAAGTGTTCAATATTTTTTATGGTTGCGTCACAAATTGCGCAATGTTATTTTATTGCTAACGGAGTTAAAACTAATTTATGTAGTTGAAGTTCTAGTCAGACAGCATGGCAAATATGAGCTTGAATCATTTGCTAAATAAAGTCAGAATTTTAAATCAGTCTTTTTGCTTTGAAGGTTTAATGCAACAGCCAATGATACCACCGTACAAGATGCCTCAGAATTCAATGCATGGAAGTCCGGCGTCAAACTACCAGCAAACCACTATAACTCCGAGCCCTCCCAGGTACTGTTCCAGTTTCCTTTTTATTTGGGTTAGATAGGTAAGTGGCAAACAGCATACCGTTTGAACGGCATGTAGTGTGAGTGAAGTAAATAAAATATGCAGAAAAGCCTGGTTCCATTTCCAGTCTGTATATTGACCGGTTCTGCTCTTACTCAACAGCCGATATGTTCAACCTCAGGCGGGTTCTGGAACCAGGTACATGCCCCAGCAGAACAGCCCGGTGCCCAGCCCATATGCCCCACAGAGTCCCGCAGGCTACATGCAGTACAGCCACCCACCCAGCTACCCTCAGCACCAACAGATCCAGCAAGGTGAGTTCCTGCTCCCCCCTCTGAAGAGAACCTCAAGAGGATTGTCACCATTTTCAGTATCTGTAGTATTAAAAACACCTCAAGGCTCAGGGAAAAGTGGTTTTAATAAGGTTGGTTCTTAGTGAATCTTCTTTTATCCCTGTCCCTTGCTGAATGATACGACTGAAAACCATCCCTTGCTGTTAAAATCAAAAACTGAAATATGCATTTAATTTTTAATGCATATAATACTTGTATTGTTCTTCTGAACAATTTAACATTTCAGATTATTCCAATTAAAAATAAATCGACAAATAAGTTGTTTTTGTGTGTGTGTTGCAGTATCCGTATCCAGTCCGATCGTTCCTAGTGGCATGAGAAATATCCATGACAACAAGGTCTCCTGTCAAGTATCGGGTAACTCCAACCATAATGCGAGGCATTGCTCCAACGATGAGTACATCAGCATCGTCCAGAGACTTGGAAATGATGTGAGTGCTTGTCAACAAAAGTTGACCTGGGCCTGGATCTGTATTAACAGCACATTTGTCAAGCCATGTTGTCTGTGTTTTCGCAGGAGAGTGACCCCGCTATGAGAAACGCCTCTTTTCCTGTACGCTCTGTCTGCTCCCCTGCTGGAAGTGAAGGAAAAGGTAAATTGAACCCCAATTTTAATACCTACACCATTTTTAAGTGGGATGTGCTTTAAGGCCCCTATTTCAGAATCAGAATCAGAAAGAGCTTTATTGCCAAGTATGCTTGCACATACAAGGAATTTGTTTTGGTGTCACAGCTA
>JAUCNO010000002.1:7733581-7754424 GCA_032353835.1 Enteromius viviparus | reverse complement strand
ACAGCTACCAGTACACAGAGACAACAACAACACAACAAAGAATAAAATAATTTAAAAAATAATAATAATAAAAAAATTATATTTACACCCTCACTAGTCTTTTTTTAAAATTGGACTTTGGGTAATTTAATGTAAGTACCACAGTCTTCACTACCGTTTGAGATACCAGATCCAACCAAACAGGTTCACTCCAAAAGCTTCTAATATGTTGCCATATTGCTGATTAAAACAGAAGTATGATTTTTCTACTTTATGTTGGTTACATTTCAGTTGGATCTCGGCCGCCCTTGATTCTTCAGTCTCCTCCACCCTACACCTCACCAAGAGATTCTGCTCCTGACCTCTTGTTGGACTCTCCCGAACGGAAAAAGAAGCAGAAAAAGTTAATGAAAGAAGAGGGGAATAAAGGTGCCATGTACGACATTGTCAGCTCACCCACTAAAGACTCCACAAAGCTAACAATAAAGTTGTCTCGAGTGAAGTCCTCTGAGACTGAGCAGTCAGCTGAGCCACTGTCGGCAGTAGAGCATGGCTCAGATGCTGAGAATGAACTATCGTGCAATAGCATACCATACCACCGGAACCCCCAGGAACGGCTCTCCGCAGGACAGTGTCTTCCGGGTGAGCAGTCGGCCTACCAGCAGGTTCCTGTACTACAGAACACTGGGGCACTTGCAGCCAAGCAACCCGGGGTAGTTAGTGGAACCCCCTACGACGAGGCAGAGCTGGATGCTCTTGCTGAGATCGAAAGGATTGAGAGGGAATCCGCTATAGAACGAGAACGCTGCTCCAAGGAAGTTCAAGATAAAGGTTGTGTTTTTTTTATAGTTGTCACTTGACGTGCGTGCTTATCATTTAAATATCTAAATGCTTTAATGACCGATTTTATTACTGCTAGCAATTTCATTGCATCCACTTTCAAGCAATTGCACATCTTAGCTTAGAGCAAACTCCACTCATATTTGTTGATAAAAATGTAAATGTGTTGAATGCGGCTTCTTACCTGTATGACTCTTAACTTTCCAGATAAACCTCTAAAGAAGAGAAAGCAGGATACATACCCTCAGGAACCAGGAGCTGCGGGCACCGCAGGGGCTTCTGGAACACCTGGGGTGGGTGGCGGATGTAATGCTGGGAACAAACTGGTACCTCAAGAGGCTTGTGCTGCTAGTAATGGAGCCAGTCGGCCGGCCTTGATGGTCAGTATAGACCTACAGCAGGCAGGCAGGGTGGAAGGGCCAGTGGACTCCTGTCCTGTGCCTGCAGCAGAAGCCCAGCGCTGGCCAGAAGATAGCTCTGAATCCACCGGGGTCTTGCGGCTTAAATCAAAGACCGATGGAGAGGTGCAGAGGACTGTAGATGGTCGTCCAGAAGTCATTAAGCAACGGGTGGAAACTACGCCACAAAAAACGGTTTCAGATGGACGACCAGAGACTCCCAAACACAAGCATGAGAACCGCCGTGAGATCTCCAACAAAGTCAGTTTGGAAAAGAAATCTGATCCCTCCAAGCACAGACATGACGGTAAACCAGAAAAGGTAAGACCTGAAGGAAAAAGTCATGAAACTCCCAGAAAACAGGAAGGACGTTCAGAGTCCACTCGAGAGAGCAAAGAGGAGAGGCAAAAAGATCGGGAAAATGAAGGCTCTAAAGTACGACGACCAGACACATCTAAGTCCAGCCGGATAGAACACAACAGGGATGTAGATGGGGACCAGGAACACGAAAAAGGAGAAAATCAGGGCAAGGAGCGAGAAAAAGGTCGAGACAAGGTACGGGACAAGGAGCATGAGAAAGATCGGGACAAGGTGCGAGAAAAAGATCGGGACAAGGTGCGAGAAAAAGATCGGGACAAGGTGCGAGAAAAAGATCGGGATAAAGAGCGGGACAAGGAGCGTGTTAAAAATCGGGACAAGGAGCGGGTAAAAGATAGGGACAAGGAGCGGGACAGGGAGCGGGTAAAAGATCGGGACAGGGAACGGGTAAAAGATCGGGACAGGGAACGAGAAAAAGATCAGGACAAGGAACGGGAGAAAGATCAGGACAAGGAACGGGAGAAAGATCGGGACAAGGAGCGGGTAAAAGATCGGGACAGGGAACGAGAAAAAGATCAGGACAAGGAACGGGAGAGGTTCCGGGACAAAGATCGGGACAAGGATCGAGACCAAGAAAAGAAACGCCAAACAGAATCAACAGAGGGCCGGGACAAGCGTTCTCCTGAGCAGCGCTCCCGTCCTGACAGTCCTAGGGTGAAGCAGGAACCTCGTAGTGGAGCAGAATCCCGTTCAAAACCTGAACGGTCAGTCCACAAAACTCCCAACAACAAAGACGAGAAGCGGAGTGGAGAGAAGAACCGGCTCGATGGACACAAACCTCCGTCCTCGGACAGTAAAACAGCAGAATTTCCCAACTACCTACTTGGGGGAAAATCAAGTGCATTAAAAAACTTTGTCATTCCCAAGTTGAAACGGGACAAAGATGGTAACGTGATGCAGGAAATGCGACGAGAGCTGTTTTGTGAGCCACTTGTGAAATTAGAAAAACTGGACCTAGTGGAAGACCTTAATAAGGGCGCCAAACCTGTTGTTGTTCTGAAGAAACTTTCCATTGATGAGGTCCAGAAGTTGATCAGTAATTCACGCAGCAAGTCAAGCAAGAGCAGGTCATCTTATGGAAAATTTGGAGGCAAGTCCCCTGTTTTTATGACCAGGGAGTTATTTATTTTATTTATATATTTTTTTTAGTTCATTGTACACAAATTTGACAGACTGTCTGAATATACATTTGAAGAGTTTGAGTAGCCCTCTCTGTAGGAGGCTTCAGTGATTCAGTGTTAACCGAACGTCTTCATCATGTGTTAGCAGAGATGGATTCCCGTATGCCACTGTGTGAGAGGGTGAAAATGAATAAACGCAGACGCAGCTCCACTAATGAGAAGCCCAAGTATGCTGAAGTCAGCTCAGATGATGAGGGTAGCTCTGTAGAATGTAAGTAAATATACTAAATTAGGGCTGGGCGAAATATTCATTGATTTATCCACACGCATCTTTTAAAAATACGTTTTCAAATAGAGCAGCAGTTTATACACAGTCGTAGATTACTGACAAGCTATGCAATATCAGCGTTCCATTTCTCGAATGATTCATTTGTGATATTTTGTGTAGCTTGTCAGTGACCTCCGTGATTTAGAACTAGCTTTTCTGACGAGATGCGCATGAATGTATATCGCCCAGCCCTATACTGAATATATTTTTGTTTTCACACTTAATGTTCCTGCTTGATCCAATTCAAGTTTTTATTATCTTATTTCAAAAAATGTAATGGAAATCAGTGCTTTGTTTTAGGTGGTGATACTTAATAAACATTTGGCAATTATTATGTTTGGTCATGTTAGGATCCTTGCAGTCTATGGGAGGTTCAAAGAACTCTCGAATTTAATCAAAAATATCTTAATTTGTGTTCTGAAGATGATCTTACGGATTTATAATTACATTAGTGACAGAATTTTCATTTTTGGGTGAACCATCTCTTTAATGACACTAGTCCAGATCCAAACTGATTATGGTGAAAAATTAAACCCATGTTTGCATGGAAACCTGAAGTGTTTTTAACGTCTCCTCTGCTTAGGAGTTGAGGTAGATTTAACTTCCATTCACATTTTTCTTCTTCCTTGCTTTTAGTGCCCGCAAAACGTTCGAAAAAGGACAGAGACAAAACATGGGAACATGAAGAAAAGGACCGGAGGGGTTCTGGAGATCATCGACGAAGTGGAGGTCACCACGACAGCCGAAAAAGTTCAGGCAGTCGATACAGAGAGCGCAGTCCTGTGGATTCGGAGGAAGATTCACCCCCTCCCAACCTAAGTGATCGTAAGTGACCAGTTGTCATTTGTTATGTTGGCATGTTGTGGAAATCAAATAACTGAGACCTTTGATATCCTTCAACAACAGTCGCCAGAAAGTTGAAGAAGGAAAAGCAGAAAAAGAGGAAAGCCTACGAGCCCAAACTGACAGAAGATGGTATGTTTTCAGTTTGCATTGAGCAATCTGAAATGCTGGGATCCTTAGTAATCCAACTTGTGCTTCACAGAAATGATGGACTCCTCCACGTTCAAGAGGTTTTCCACCAGTGTCGACAACATTCTTGAAAACCTTGAAGATGTGGACTTGACATCATTAGGTACATCTGCAAACGTGCATTGACTGTTCAAATGATTTCAGATTCTGCTGTGCTGGAATGTAAGTTTGACGGTAATTGATTTAATGAATGCAGATGATGATGAGATTCCTCAGGAGCTGCTCCTTGGAAAACACCAGCTGTCGGAGTTAAGCAGTGAATCAGCCAAAATAAAGGCTATGCGCATCATGCATAAGGTAGGTACAGGATCACCTCTGTCATTCGTAGAGATTGGGACCAGGCTCAAGATACAGACACATCAATACCTGCTGACTGCTTTTATCCTCAGATTCCTACTGATAAGATGGTGAAGGTCCAGAGTATTTTGGAAAAAAATATTCAGGATGGCGCGAAGCTCTCCACCCTCATGAATCATGTAAGCATCATAGTAGTTTTTATATAAAGAATGGCTCTGCCGTTGACTCTCGCTGACAGGTTCCCTGTCTTTGTAATTTCAGGACAACGACAGGGACGACGAGGAACGTTTGTGGCGTGACCTCATCATGGAACGTGTCACCAAATCTGCTGATGCTTGTCTGACGGCTCTTAACATTATGACCTCAGCACGGATGCTGAAGGCCGTTTACATTGAGGATGTTATCGAGAGGGTCATACAGTACGCCAAGTTTCATCTACAGAACACACTGTACCCACAGTACGACCCCGTCTACAGGGTGGACCCTCATAGCGGTGAGTTTGTACCAATAGGCAAGATCCTTTCCTTTCCATTAAATTGCTAACATTTTTATTCTTATAAAGTAGGGCCACAAAGTGTTATATGACACAATCTGACAAGATGTTTGTTGCTTGATTTGTTTTTATCCTGACCCTGAGATTCCATTGATCCCTTATTATCAAAAATAATCTGATTGCCTGTAATGTTATCATATTACTTTGTCTTCTGACAAATTGATTGAAGTTGGAAACTTTATTATACTAGTGAAAAATAAAGATACTAAAATGTGTTTTTAAATACTTTTATTTCATGCTAGGTATATTACAAATACATTTGCATATTCATTTACTTTTAGTGTACTAAACTGGTGTGCTTAAACTGGAACAACTTTTCTGCTGCTGATCCTTTTCTGGTCATCACAACAGTTGTCAAAATGATGTCTGTTGTTGCTCCGTTTCAGGTGGAACGCTAAGCTCAAAAGCCAAGCGAGCAAAGTGCTCAACGCACAAGCAGAAGGTTACTGTCATGCTCTACAACAAAGTTTGCGACATTATCAGTAACGTCTCTGAACTCTTGGAGATTCAGCTGTTGACTGACACGACCATCCTTCAGGTGAGAGTCTGAAACCTGGCTGCTGCTGCTGCAACTGAATATAATACTCTTGTTATTTTGCTGCAGTCAGCCATTCGCAGTTATGAAAGTTAAGCAAGTTATTAGATCTTGGCAAAATATTAAGAAGTTTTTGTGTCTCTCTCTCTCTTTACAGGTCTCATCTTTAGGTATCACTCCATTCTTTGTTGAGAATGTGAGTGAGCTGCAGCTTTGTGCCATTAAACTAGTGACGGCTGTAAGTATCAGTGCGGTTTAGCTTTCTTTATACTGTGCTTCGCTTTGCTAACTGCGTTTAACATTGTTGTCTTATGCAATTTCCAGGTGTTTTCTAGATATGAGAAACACAGGCAGCTGATCCTGGAGGAGATCTTCACCTCTCTCGCCAGACTGCCAACCAGCAAAAGAAACTTGAGAAATTTCAGGTAAATGCTACAGTCTGGTCTACCATCTGCAACCCGTAAAATGTGAGCGTGTGTATTGACTCTAATCTGTGTGCAGACTGAACAGCAGTGATGTGGATGGGGAGCCCATGTACATTCAGATGGTGACGGCGCTAGTTCTGCAGCTCATTCAGTGTGTGGTCCATCTGCCTTCTGATAGGGACTCTGATGATGATAATGACAGAAAGGTAAGAGATGAGTTATATTTATAGATGTGTTGACGTACCCTGATCATCTCTGAAGCGCCATTTGTAAAAACATACAACCTATGCACTGTTAAACACATATATATATTTATTAGTGTGTTATGTTCATGGTTGCATTAATATGGTCATAAATACAGGAATATTGTGAATATTACAGTTTAAAATAGGTATTTTCTGTTTTTAAATGTAATTTTAAGCATCATTACTCTAGTCTTCAGGTGTCACACGATCCTTCAGAAGTCATTCTAATATCTAATTTGCTGCTGGAGTAACATTCTTATCAATGTTGAAAACTGTTGTGATGCTTAATATTTTTGCGGAAAATGTGATGCATGTATTTTTCTTTGATTAAATAGAAAGTCATGATGTGTGATTGCAAGTCTTCTGTTAAAAAGTGCTCTCCAAGAATGTTGGAAATTTTTATTATTTTTTATTTATGCCTTTTAGGTTTATTTTATAAAGTAATTGCATTTTTTTGCAGGTTGATAAGGATGTTTTAATCACAAACTCGTATGAGACTGCAATGAGGACAGCACAAAACTTCCTCTCCGTTTTCCTCAAGAAGTAAGAACCTGACATTATTTCAACCCCACGCACTTCAACCGATTTATATTGTGGGGGGAAAAAATTTACTTTTAAGTTATTTTAGCTTCATATTTTATGTCCATGTCAGTAGTTCATGTCTTTTTGTCTACATACTGTGGTATTTAAGCTAAGCGTGTACACTGTCTCAGGAAACACCTGTTTTACTCTCATCTGACGGCTTTCAAAAGGACTTAACCATGCCATCTTAGGATAAACAGCACCTGCATCTCTAAATTATTGTTGTAGTTTTACTTAGACTGCCTGTTTTTTGTATCTAAATATTTTTGTTTAAGTTTATTTATTAATTACAAAAAATAATAATGGATTGTAAATTCCTCTGAAGGGAGGGCATTTGTATATTAGACAGGGACAATACTGAATAATACTACTGTGAAGGGCTGACCAGCTGATGCTCTCTATATATGCTTCTAGATTTATTTTTGTCTTGTAATTCTTGGAAATAAAGTTATGTACATGTATGAGCATTTCATTTTTATTCAATTTCAGGTGTGGTAGCAAGCAAGGTGAGGATGACTACAGGCCCCTGTTTGAGAACTTCGTTCAGGATCTACTGTCCACAGTGAATAAACCTGATTGGCCGGCTGCGGAGCTGCTGCTGAGCCTTCTGGGAAGGCTGCTGGTGAGTTTCAGATTGATATTTCACAGGTAGAATGTGTACCGCTAAACTCACACAGCGCTCTGCTTTCTCTTGGTAGGTTCACCAATTCAGTAATAAGCAGACAGAGATGGCTTTGAGAGTGGCCTCTTTGGATTATCTGGGCACAGTGGCTGCGCGTCTTCGTAAAGATGCTGTCACCAGCAAAATGGACCAGCGCTCAATCAACCGCATCCTCGGAGAGGTAAACGGCACAATCCGCCCCATCGGAAGTACAAATCCCTCGTGGCCAAAAAGAAATTCATGCCAGTTTGTGTTTTACAGAGCTCAGGTGGCGATGAGATTCAGCTGCTGCAGAAGGCTCTGCTGGGTTACCTGGATGGGAACGTAGAGACTGACCCGTCGCTACTGGTGAGAGCATTCAAACAGTATTATTGTGTTACGAAAAAAAGCCCAGAGATTCTCTAGAGGTTTTAATGTTGTGATATCTTCATTTAAATAAAAAAGTTTGCGCGGAAGTTCTACATCGCGCAGTGGTTCAGGGACACCAGCACTGAGACGGAAAAAGCCATGAAATCGCAGAGAGATGACGACTCGTCTGATGGGGCGCACCATGCAAGGGATGTCGAGACCACTAGTGAGATCTTGCAGAAAGCCGAAGCCCGCAAGAAGTTCCTCCGGTCTGTTATCAAGACCTCGGCATCAAAATTCAGCTCACTAAGGTAACAGCAGCGATTTGTAACTTTGTTAAAGGGATAATTTAAAAAAAAAAAAAAGTGATATGTTTAGTGCTTTTTGACACCTGCTGTGTTTTTTCCACAGAGTAAACTCGGATACTGTTGACTATGAGGACTCGTGTCTTATTGTGCGATATCTGGCCTCCATGAGGCCGTTTGCACAGAGCTTTGATATTTATCTCACACAGGTTAGAGGTCATTCCATCTCTCAGTGTATATTTTCTTTGTATTTGCATATTGATCATACATCTCCCCAATTGTGTCTGTAGATTTTGAGAGTTCTCGGTGAAAGTGCCATCGCAGTGAGAACTAAAGCGATGAAATGTCTTTCTGAAGTGGTTGCAGTGGATCCCAGCATTCTGGCACGGGTCAGTGCAGTTGCCAAAAAACCTACGCTTTTTATGGTCCTCATTTGCATGCTTGTAACTTTTCATTTGCTTGAATTGGATTTCCGGTTTAGTCGGACATGCAGCGGGGAGTTCATGGCCGACTGATGGATAATTCCACCAGCGTGAGAGAAGCTGCGGTAGAGCTGCTGGGGCGCTTCGTACTGAGTCGACCACAGCTAACTGAACAGTATTATGACATGCTGATCGAGCGCATCCTGGTTTGTGCTTTTCTTTCCATATGTACCATATGTATATGTAATTCTCTGTATTGCAGATATAGTTCTTGCATTATGATTTTCTTAATAGCTTGTTTGTGATCTTTAGTCATCACTTCCTGTGTAATAAAATAATTTAATAAATCAGTATTTTTCCCCCCGTTATACAACAAAAAAAATCACAATAATTTAGTTTTGCATTTAAAATAATATTTTTTTTATGTTTTGTTAATAACCATATGCAAATCAGTATTTCATGTCCACCCATTCATTAATTAATTTATTTATTTGGTAGAATCCCCCCCAAAAAACTCACTTCAGTTTGACACAAAACTCTTTGCTTTAAGTTGATCACTCTATTAGGGTTTATGTAGCAATAATAATTGGCCATCTGTACAGTTGTAACTATTAAAGTAAATTAAACACAGTGTCCAGTGTCCAGATTGCTTTGAATGCATCATGTAGGCTGATTTGAGCTGGCAAATGTTTTCTGCAGGACACAGGCATCAGCGTGAGGAAGAGAGTTATTAAAATTCTGCGGGACATCTGTCTGGAGCAGCCCACCTTCAACAAGATCACAGAGATGTGTGTAAAGATGATCAGGAGGGTGAATGACGAAGAAGGCATCAAGGTTAGTTGCACTTTACTCTTTTCAAATCTGTAATTCACATTTATGTTTTGTTTTCTGTGTTTACTAAATTACTATAATAAAACAAAATTTAAAAATTAATTTCTAAATTAATTTCTTGTCATTCAAAAATGTTTAACATTTTTTTTTTAATTATGCAGACATGTTATAACCAGTCTGTTTTTGCTATCTCTTTATTCAGAAATTAGTAAATGAGACATTTCAGAAGCTCTGGTTCACCCCAACACCTAATCATGATAAAGAGGCTATGACTCGCAAGATTCTCAACATCACAGATGTGGTAAGGATCTGCAGAGTGGACTAAAATCGGACCCTCAGGACATGTACTTTAATACACGTTTAAGGTCACATAATGTCCCTCTGATGTGAATCATTGTCTCTCAGGTCGCTGCATGCAGGGATTCCGGTTACGACTGGTTCGAGCAGCTTCTTCAGAATGTAAGTTGCCCATCTATGGTTCAAGGACAATTTGGATTTGCTTTTCCAAAGCTTGGTAGTAGTGCGTTTAGAGGTTCTCAAAGATCTGGGATAGTACCTTGGAAGGTGATATTAGAAGAGCAAAATATTTATTCAAATCTGTTCTGTTGTACTTTCTGAGTTCAATTGAACAAAGCATTAGGAATGTACAGGAAGAAATATACTTTTTCAGAAAAAAGCACAACCTAACAGTTGATGTAATCTGTGTGATCACAGCTGCTTAAGTCGGAAGAGGATGCCTCGTACAAACCAGCCAGGAAGGCTTGTGCCCAGCTGGTGGACAGTCTCGTGGATCATATTCTGAAATACGAGGAGTCTCTCGCTGGTATGAGCTGTATTCAATTCTGAAGCAAAGGATTTACCTTAATTGAACTTTTAACAAGTTCTTTTTTTCTTTTGCAGACTGTGAGAATAAGGGGTTGACATCCAATCGCCTAGTGGCATGCATCACCACGCTGTACCTGTTTAGCAAGATCCGACCTCAGCTGATGGTGAAACATGCCATGACTATGCAGCCATACCTGACCACAAAGTGTAACGTGAGTAGGCAATAGATGGTGTTGTGCTGCCATCTAGAGGTCAGGGAGTGATGGTGTTTCTTGTGTCCCTACAGACTCAGAGTGATTTTATGGTGATCTGTAATGTGGCTAAAATCCTGGAGCTCGTTGTTCCTTTAATGGAGCATCCGAGTGAAAACTTCCTTACAACCATCGAAGAAGACCTGATGAAGCTCATCATCAAATACGGCATGACGGTCAGTGGGAGAGAGTATCAGCAGCTCTGGTGTCCAGCGGTTTTTACGTGAAAAGCTTCATGGTGCCATCTGTCTTGTTTCCTGCAGGTTGTGCAGCATTGCGTGAGTTGTCTCGGTGCGGTTGTCAATAAGGTCACCCATAATTACAAGTTTGTGTGGTCGTGTTTCAACCGATATTATGGTGAGCAGTACAACTGGCAGGAGTCTTTTGCTGTCCTATGATGCTGAGAGTGTTTATTACTCTAAAATGATTTCTCTTTCATATGAAGGAGCGCTAAACAAGCTAAAGCTGCAGAATCAAGAAGATCCGAACAGCACTGTACTGGTCTCTAATAAACCTGCTCTGCTGCGTTCACTCTTCACTGTGGGTGCCCTCTGCCGACACTTTGACTTTGACCAAGAGGAGTTCAAAGGCAGTAATAAGGTAAAAGAATATTGTATGCATTTAAATGAGATATATATATAAATAATTGTATTAATCTCACTTTTTGTCAAGAGTTAAATATTTTCATTTTGGTATATTTAATAATGGGTTTTATGAATTCCCACAATCAAAATAAATTATGTTTACTTATTGTATTAATTGAAATATATTATAATTACAGTTATAATATTATATTTTTCTTGTATATTAATGTATTATTAGTCTTAATTAAATAAAAGTAATTTTATTAAATTCATTTAAAACTATATGGGTAATTGTGTTGTATTAAGCATGGTTCTGAATGAAATATATATATATATATATATATCATAATAATTAAATTTGTGTTCCCAAAAAATATAAAAATGAAACATCCGGGCACATTATGAGCATGAGAACTTTGACGAAAATGTGTTTAATTTTCACGAAATGTCATGTATGCATAAATTCATAATATGAAAATGTCTTAAAGGCCATATAATATACTACTTTGCTTTATCAAATGTAACCTTGAAATGTTTTTGTATGATTGACTCTTTTACATGTCTGGTTAATGGTCGTCTTCTCTTTCAGGTGGTCATAAAGGACAAAGTGCTGGAGCTGCTGCTGTATTTCACTAAAAATGAGGATGAGGAGGTGCAGACCAAGGCCATCATTGGTCTAGGTGAATATTTGCTCTCCATAATCACTACATTTCTTCTTTTCGCCTTTACACTTCAGTCACTGTAAACAAAACCATGATCTGTCGGTCCTCCAGGCTTCCTGTTAATCCAGCACCCAGGACTAATGTTTGCTTCAGATGTGAAAAACCTCTACAACTGCCTCCTGGCTGACAGGAAAACATCAGTGAATCTGAAGATCCAGGTGCTAAAGAACTTGCAGACATACCTGCAGGAGGAAGACTCACGTATGCAGGAAGCCGACAGGGAGTGTGAGTGTCATTTATAAAAGATTTTCTTGTCCGCGTTCAATGCATCTGTCACTTTTTAAGCAGCTAGCCGGTCTGCTATTTTTATTCTCATTCTTTGGTCTTTTCAGGGAAGAAGATGTCTAAGCAGGAGGACCTGAAGGAGATGGGTGACATCTCATCTGGCATGAGCAGTTCTATCATGCAGCTCTACCTCAAGCAGGTGCTGGAGAGCTTTTTCCACACGCAATCCAGTGTAAGGCACTTTGCCCTCAATGTCATCGTCCTGACACTCAGCCAAGGCCTCATTCATCCCGTACAGGTATGTGTCCTCTGCACAAACTCACCTAAAGCCGGATTGAAAGAGCCTTTGTTTTAACTTGCTTGTTTCCTTCTCTATTAGTGCGTTCCGTATCTAATCGCAATGGGAACTGACTCTGAACCCACAATGAGGAATAAAGCTGATCAACAGCTGGTGGAGATTGATAAGAAATACACAGGATTTATTCACGTAAGTGAACAACTGACATGCATTTGTAGTTAATGATGCTGGTGCTTTAGGCTAAAACCATTAAAAAGTGAATTCAATTTTATATATACACTGCTCAAAACAATTGTGGAACGGCAAGAGAATGTTGCTAACACAACATGTAATGGAGCTTAAATAAAAACACAAAATAGCTTATCCACTTTTAATATGATATTTTCTCACACACATACTTTTTATCTCTCAGCATGACAGAACACCTATTTTTAGTTTTAAAACAGACCAGACAAAACTATAATATGTTAATTAATACTAAAATAATGCCGGCCGTATATATGGCATCCAAACAGATGAAGGCCGTGGCGGGGATGAAGATGTCCTATCAGGTGCAGCAAGCCATCGTGGATTCAAATGACACAATTGTCAGGGGTTTCCGCCAGGATGAGACAAACACGGCTCTTTGCTCTCACCTCTACACCATGGTGCGCGGAAACAGACAACACCGCAGGGCTTTCCTCATCTCGCTTCTCAACCTGTTTGATGACAACACGGTCAGTGCTTTTTAAAATGTTTAGCATTGTTGATCTTTTGTATTACCTTCTGTAGATACAGTTGCTTTCCTATATCTGTCTATATATAATAATGCTGTTTTGCTTTCTTCCCATGCAGAAGTCAGACGTAAACACGCTGCTGTATATCGCAGACAATCTTGCCTGCTTCCCATTTCAGAGTCAGGAAGAGCCGCTGTTCATCATGCACCATGTAGACATCACACTATCAGTGTCTGGAAGCAACCTGCTGCAGTCCTTCAAAGAGGTGTGCTGCTAATCATTTCTGTTATATGTGACCCTGGACCCGGTCTTAAGTCGCTGGGGTATATTTGTAGCGATAGCCAAAAATACGTTGTATGGGTCAAAATTATTGATTTTTCTTTTAGCCGAAAATCATGGGGACATTAAGTAAAGATCATGTTCCTTAAATATTTTTTGTAAATTTCATATTGTATTTCAACACTTAATTTTGATTTAATATACATTGCTAAGGACTATATTTGGACACTTTTAAAGGTGATTTTATGCACCCTCAGATTCCAGATTTTCAAATAGTTGTATCTCAGCCAAATGTTGTCCTATCCTAACAAACCATTTATTAATGGAAAGCTTATGACTGGTTTTGTGGTCACTTATTAATGCTAACATTAATGTGGCATGAAAAGGGGAAGTATCAAACATGAATATCCACCTCTTTGCCCTTAAAATTGTCATTTTTGGCCCATTCTACCTATTAATTAAATCTGGTAAATAAAAATCATGTATTGTTTGTTTTATTTTTCACCTGATATTTTATATATATTTGGCTTAAATTGTATTTGTTTTCGTTTAATTTATTTAGTTACCTAAGCTTAAGTTAAGGGTTTTCATCCAATATTTTATGTATTTTAACAAATATGATTTTTAGTATAAGTATTTTTTTTTTATTCATTATTTATTTGTTTTTTGGTTGCATTACTTTTTTTTTCTTTTTTTTTTCTCCCCCTCTGTGTGTTTTCTAACAACATTGCCTTGTATCACAGTCTTTGCTAAAAGAACCTAGACCACAGGAAAAGAAGAAAAAAAGAGGGAAAAAATACGGCTCTGAGGAAGAGGATGAAAGTAGCAGAGGAAGCAGCAGTGATAGTGATAGCAGCGATGATGTCGTCCGTCGGCCCAAGAAATCTAGACGACCTGCTCCGGTGAACTCTGACTCGGATTCAGACCTCGACTTGGAGGATGTGGACAAGGTCATGCAGCGTCTACCTGACAACCCCGAGCCCTTGTTGGATTTTGCCAATGCTTCTCAGGGCATCTTGCTGCTCCTAATGCTCAAGCAGCACCTTAAGAACCTCTATGGCTTCTCTGACAGGTGAGCTTTACCTGCTGGTCAAAACGCATTTAGGTCTGACACAACCGGTGGAATGTGTTAATAAATGCCTCTTTGTCTCTTCCTGCAGTAAAATTCAGAAGTACTCGCCTACAGAATCTGCAAAGGTTTATGACAAGGCTGTAAACAGGAAGGCCAATGTGCATTTCAACCCACGGCAGACACTGGACTACCTGTCAAACAACCTGTCCAATACAGATCTTACTTACGATGTCAAGAGGAGAGTCGTCAGACAGTATTTAGATGTAAACATTCTAATTTTCTTTATTTGTTTTGAATTCAGAATAATGTGCTGTTTAGAAAGGCATAAAAAAATTATATATATATATACTTACTTATTTGCTCTAAAATAACTTGAAATTTGCTTAAAGCTGTTATTTCTTTGGGTTTTACCCAGGCAAATAATCAGGGAATGTTATAATTAACATCATCCAATTTTTAATGAATGAATGAATGAATTAATTAATTAATAAAGCATTAATAATCATTAATGTTTTTTTTTTATAAAAGACAAAGAAGCAATATAATAATTTAAAATATGCATAATATAAAAAATATGAATGTGTTTTTATCTGCTTTATTACATTTGAAAAAAGACTATTTATATTGTAAAATAAACAAATCTATTAAAATAATTTCCATTGACAGAAATAAATCCTAAACGTATTAGGTTTTTTAAATACTTTTTTAGGTAATAAAAATTTGGCTAAATAGACTAGTGTATATATACTGAATATACAAAATTAAAGATTGTTCAACTTTAATTAATACTATAATACAATATAAATAACATTAAAGTTACAATTTAAAAAAAAATTATATGAAGAAAAAAAGACTTGAATGTTTCTTAGTATTTACACACACAGCCCTTGAATTCATTTATTAAAATGGACAGTTTTTAAACGGATTCACAAAAAAATGAATCAATTTCTGACTATTTCTATATGTTTTATTCCACAGTTTAAGGTACTAATGGAGCACTTGGACCCAGATGAGGAAGATGAGGAAGGGGACGCTTCAGCCAGTATCCATGCCAGAAATAAAGCCATCACTGCTCTACTAGGAGGCTCCAGCCCCAAGAATAATGCTGCTGACTCGTACGACGACGACAGTGATGCAGACGAAAAGGCTCCTGGGGTAAGCTGATGTTTTCATTCGACGCTCAACGTCTAACATTACAGTCACTTTAAAACGCCATGTTTTGTTCTCTTCTAGTCGTCACGGAAATCCCGAAGAGGCGGAGATTCCGCAGAGGCATCAGGTCACATGAACAAAACGGTAGAAGCCATGGACGTCATCGCTATCTGCTGCCCCAAGTACAAGGACCGGCCGCAGATAGCGCGCGTTATTCAGAAGACAAGCACAGGCTACAGCATTCGCTGGATGGCCGGATCGTACTCCGGCACCTGGGCGGAGGCCAAGAAACGCGACGGACGAAAACTGGTGCCTTGGGTGGACACTATAAAGGAGTCTGACATTATTTACAAGAAAATTGCCTTGACAAGCGCACACAAACTGTCCAACAAAGTAGTGCAGACTTTACGTTCACTGTACGCAGCCAAGGAAGGAACTTCCAGCTAATTAAATCTGTAATAACTCTGGAACTGTTACACCCAACAGACTCTCAGCAGCCAAACTTCATCAGGATTTAACGTTTTGTAAACTTAAGCCGGAGAGAAAAAGAATACTACAGACTTCACAGGTTTTAAGATCCAAGGCAGGAACTGGTCGGATTAAGGAACGACGATTTTAAAAGTGTGGTCTGAAATGTAGATGTGATTCCTGTACATCTTTTAAGTTAAACGGAAAAGAAAGAAATGGAGCTCTTTCGCTGTTGTGCAGCAACTTGGTTGTTTGAATTTTTTCCCCCCCTCCACTGTATCATAGTTTAACACAAAACGGAAACAAAAAATGTTTATATCTCTGACGAAAAAAAAAATCTGTTTAAAGAAATAAACCTAAAGTGAATGTTGGAAATTAGTCTGTTGATGTTCTTAATAAAGTGACCTTGGAGTTTAACCTAGCACCGGATGGATTTCTTTAGTTTAGCTCAGTTTCCAGGGAAATAAACTTTTAAACATCTCCTCTGCTTTATGTTCTACTTCTTTTGTGCTGTAAAATGGAGTCTCCTGGACATAATTTATTCAGTTGAAAGCAGAGCATGCAGTATCTGTCGCCTACATGGAAGGGAGGTTTTTTTGTAAATGTAGATTTTGATGTATTGGGTCAGGGTTTGGGTCTCTACACCCCACAGCGGGACGAGGGACCCCCAGCATGTGTGGAGGAGCAAATACTGCAATAAATTTTTTACTTCTCTTTGTTACTTGTCTGGTTTGCGTTTGACTTTGATTTTGGATGTTGACGTTCATGCATGGTTTTTGCAAGTGGTGTTGTGTCAGCTGGAGATTTTATTTTATGAGTGAATGTTAAGATTTATCATAGATGTTTGCATATACCATAAAAGAGTTTGACGAGGGTCAGTATTTTTAGAAACAGACTCATGCTTCACAGGGCTGCATTTATTAGATAAAATGTTGAGTAATATTGTGAAATGCTATTACAACAACTATCAGTTGTTCTGACAGTCAGTTCAAGCCGTGTTGTGGTTAACCAGGTCACAAACAGCAAGGCTATATGTTTAACCACTTAAACCAGTTTTGGATGTGGAATGGCTTGAAATTGTGCAAAACCAGCAACCATCTTTGCCTAACCCTGAGTAAACAAAAACTAATTCTGTGGGGAAAGCTAAATGTAAAGACTCTATAACTACTTTAGAAGTATATTCTAGCCTAAATAAATCACCCAAACCACTTTAAAACTATCCATAGATCCACGTGGTAGTCTGCAACCCATCTTGGACTAGTTTTAAGTGGTTTTTCCCAATACAGTAGCGATAGAAAAGTCTTGCAGTAACCGTTCCCTCAGGGAAAGGCTGTTATTTTACTACTGGATGCTAAATGACCTACTTTTAATGTGACTAATAGGAAACTTGAACTAAATTGCTCCATTATGTAAAACATTACGTGTCTGTGTGAGTCTGCCCTGTTGAACCAGCATCCCAGCTTCAAAATCTACCTAACCAGCAGCATATGCTGTTTTTTTATTCAGGGATGTTTAAAATGAAGACGCCTGGGTCACCAAGCCCCGCTAAATCAGTGTAACAGGTGATAAAACTGAACCCTCCCGTATTAGTTGAGCTGCTCTGTAAGTTTCTGGACTATGAGTCAGTTGGCTGTGATGCACAGATTAATAAACCAGCTCCACGCCCACCAAACCAAAGCGAAGGGCGACTCACGCGCTCGACGAGTATACGGATTTGTCCTCAAGAAAATACAAAACAAAGAAAATGCGGGGAAACGTGAATTCGGGTTTTGTTGTAGACGTTATCGAGCTGGAGTCATTCGTGAACAGCCCTCCTCGTGGATTCACTGTCGAGAGTCGCGCAGGCTGCAGAGTCGTGAAGTGGGATCAGGAGAACAGCTGCGTGTTCATCGACGAGGTCCTGTCTAGCAAGGGGAAAGTGATTTTCTGCAATTCTCCTGGAAGGTATGTAGTAAATATTTAAATAATTTTCTATTTTATATCGTGACAACATGCACGTTTAGATATAGCATGCTTTTGTAACTCTTTTTGGCCATTGCAGGAAAGTCATAGTACGTACTTTGGGGGAGTACACAGATTTGAGACGAGAGCTAACCTCAAAAATAATATACATCCTCGTGTCTGCATGCACCAAACCAAAGGTTGAAGAAAAGAAAAACAGAGATGTTTCAGGTACTATTATTTTTATTGATATTTCCCACTGTGAAAGTATCTGCTTCTGTGTTAAGGTAGAAAAAGAGTGTTTACATGTATAAAATGATATAACAATATATTAATACATTTATATTAAAATGACAAAATCATATTTTAAATACAGTATTCTGAAAAAGGATATTTCTTACATACGGCATAGGTTTGGATAATAGGATGGATTGATAGCTTCTTGATAGTTTTATTAAAAGATACAATTCACAATTTTTAAGGTATTTTTAATCATTTTTAAAAACCTTGGGAAAAAATAAGGTAAAAAAAACCCTGACTAATTTCAGTGACCAATTTTACAAACAACACCAAAATCAAAAGAAAAACTAAATTGATGTAGAATTACAGTAATGTAAATTTGAAATGCTTTAAAATAAAATTATTTTTTATTGTCATAAATACTTGACTGAAATGTGCATAAATTATTTAAAATAGTGTTTAATATGCTGTTGAATAAGCACTACAGTTGTAAAAAATGTATCTATGCAATGTAGCAGTGTTGTCAATATGTCAACAGGTAAGGTATCATTAAACTTCGACACCACAATATAAACTGTATTTGTAAAGTCAAATACCTCACTCTTCTTATTATTGTAATAATTCATTACTTTGTAGTTCTTAGGTATTATGTGGTGGCAATCAATGGCAGTCATCCAATGATCAGATGGGAAATGGAGAGAGGCTTAGACATGACTATTTCATCTGTTGCTGGAGAAAGTTATGCAGTTGATGTGAGTTCAATGGAGACTTTCTTTTTAATGATGTACAAATTTAGTGCCTTCTTGTTATGTAAAAAAAAAAAAAATATATATATATATATATAATTTTTATTTTTGTTTGTTAAGGTTGATGTTAGTGCTGCACTACAGGGATGGGTCGGTGAGAACTTTCAAATTCCTGAAAAGCCCATCTGGAAAGACACACATTTCACCATCAAGTATCGTTCTGATGCTCTTTTTGACTTTCCCTACTGGTTCGGCTGCAGCAAACGACAGTTCAAGGTGTGCTTTTATAAACAAGCAGACCTCTCTGATAATTTCTAGTATTGAGACTGTGAGTGTAAAGTGATCTTGGAGGTCTCTTATCATGGGAGATGAGATCAACGCCCAAAATGTTGTATGAAAACAGCAAGTATCTACTGAAAACCGTCTGTGGAAATTGAAGCCCTGCACAGATGAGTAGATCATTAATGCACCTTAAACGTTCATAGTTTTACTGTAAATAAGACTTTATTTTGCTCATGTCAGCAGTAATACAAAAAAATCAAATACAAAGAAATAGAGAGCACTGGCACTTAATTATAATTCTGTTGAAGCAGAAATGTCCATTTCATAAATCCTTACATTGTAAACTAGCAAACTCAAGATAGTTACAATCCTTTTAAAATGAGTCACTTTATTAAAAAAAAAATTGCCCTGATGTGTCACCTTCATTGCTTTAAATAGGTCATATCATGAGGAATCAAATGTTTTACCTTTATGGATTATTGAAATCATGCCAAATAAACATAATTATATGATTTTTTACAAATGTCTTGTGCTGTTTCTGGCTGTGTGTAGCATCTACAGCTCTTCAGTTCCATTTATAGAAATGTGCAATTAAGGCTGGGTAATGAAACGATGATGATAATTATCTCAATGTAATTCATGATAACAAGAGTTTGATTTATATTCCAAATAATGTTTACTCACAAATAAAATACTCATTTGAATCGTACCCGCTCTAAGTTCCAATGGCATTTTGAAGCATTGCATCAGAAATGAGTTGCAAATGCTACATTTACAATAAAAATGCCTTTATTCGCCAAAAAGTGTTTATGATTACTTGAGCTGGCTTGAGCTTTTGCGAAAAAAGGTCAATGTGAATAATAAGGTAATAAAAGATCTGAAATTGAGCGTGATAATTATTGTTATCGACTGATATGAAAATTTTATCATGTTTTTTTTACCCATATCGCCCAGCCCTATGTGCAATTATACCCTGATATTTTGAGTCTGATATTTCATCCCTATAATTTTGTAACCCTGTCATGTAATGCGGAAAGAATCTGAGGACTTTGCTTAGCTACTGTATATTTCACACAACAGGAAACCTGCAATCCTGAGCAGAATTTGGCATTTTTAAAGGCACAGTAACAAAAAAACTGACCAATTCAAATCTGAAGCTTAGAGAAAAGTGTGAAATCTGACATTTTTTCCTAAGCTTGCATGTTGCGCTCAATGAAAAAAATAAAGCATGATACGATCCATTTAAAACATTTCTTCAAATGCATATACTGGGATAGTTACAGTAAAAAACAAGTTGTTATTTTGTAAAGCTTTGTAATATGTAAAAATAAATGCCTCTGTGACCATCGTTCGCTACACACAGTTCTTGCCACATCCTCTGACAAACGGTTAACCGAAAGAGTTTATCTACCCTGATGTGTTTGCATTACTGTTTTCAGCTGCAGAAAAATCAGTGTGGCGCAGTTCAGGGCAAGAGCAGAAGTGTTGACGCTGCTTTCGTGATGGTCTGGATGTACTCTTTGTAGTCACTGCCACCATAGGTGAGCATCAGGTGATTCATGATTCCCACAACACACATGAGAGACAGGAAGAAGAGAATACGTTTCCCGAACAGGAACCCAGGAGTGCTGTCATGCATACAAGCAGAATATCTGTTAACAAATCT
Organism: Enteromius viviparus; assembly: GCA_032353835.1. Classification (NCBI taxonomy): domain Eukaryota; kingdom Metazoa; phylum Chordata; class Actinopteri; order Cypriniformes; family Cyprinidae; genus Enteromius; species Enteromius viviparus. The sequence continues at coordinate 7,733,677 of JAUCNO010000002.1, read as the reverse complement.
GCCGTGTGTAAACTCAACACTATTGCTGCGTCCGAAATCGCATACTGCTTAAGTAGGTACTACATTTAAAATTGAACATACTACTCGACCGTTAAA
>JAUCNO010000002.1:7706887-7718985 GCA_032353835.1 Enteromius viviparus | reverse complement strand
CGACAAAGACATCTGGCATCGTTAATAGCTCTGACTATCGTCGATACACGATACTATCGTCTATCGGCACAACCCTAGCAACTACCTCCTTTAAAAGATAATTAATGTTATAGTTAAATTATTTTCATGGCAGATTAAACATTTCCCCTCTAATTTGTCAGTAAAATTTTGTGTTTATGTGATTTTCAATGGAGTCTTATTAGATACAACAATATTGTACATATTTCTTTCCATCATTTTATTGCACCGCTTCTCTTTCAAAACTAACATGAGCATAAATAAAAAAATAGGTAAAAAAGATTTCCTTTCTATGATTATGCTTTGTGTGTGTTTCACAATGCAAAAGTTATATATGTATTATATAAAAAAAACTAAGCCATACTTTATGCAACACAAATATTAGTAATTTTTGTTTTAAAGTAAAACAACCCAGATATATTATTGACAGGTTGTCAAATTTATTGAAGTGTCAGCAAACAAGGAAAAACACAACATAAGCTACTTACCGCTGGATTGGTACAGAGCAAAACAGTATCCACCAGGTTGACCGAATAAAAGCGGAGGGCATTTTTTTGACCTTTTTCCAAACAACATGGACAGTTCCCTGGTGAGGCATTTCTGTCTTCACACTGTAAACAAACAAACACTATATGAGAAAATCATAATAATGAGAAATACCCATAACACAATTATAAACAATAACAGAACAACCGAAGAGCTTTTATGAGTATTCTTTCGCCTTTTACATAGATTTCCGTGTTTGCTTGTTTTTTGTTCTTGTTTGAAGTGGGGGGGGAATCAATTCGATACAATTTCCATTTAATACAAACTAAATTTGAGCGGAGCTTTGCACAAGTGACAGAGGGAGAGAACTGAGCATAACTGACTTTTCCCAAATACCCCGCCACCGCTGGGGTCGGAGCCCCTATACCAGTGCCTTCGCCGTTCATTCTCATGCCACTGAGGTTTCCGTTCTTTGTTGAGTCCTGCTGCCATAAACTTGACATAACCGTGACACCCGGCTCACCCCCTGAACGCGCTGCAGTGAGAAAGAATAATTCATTTCTGAGACATCAGCTGACCCATTCCGGGCTGAGACACATAAAGCAAACATCTCAAACTACATTCGCATTTCTTGAAGAACATAGCAGTGTTTGGAAGTTAGTAAGAGAACAGTTTACGCTTAGTTTAGTTTAGTTTCAGTATGCAAATACTTGTGAAACAGAATACTACACCAATTTAGCATGAAATGCACCATTGCTTACGGCGATAAATTAAATTCTAAACGTCCTATAAACCAAAGTAAACTTCATATAATATTTAAACATTGTCTATAATGTCTGAATACACAAAAAATGGAAATGTCTATATGTTAAACTTTTTGAATCAATGGCAGAAGCAAGACGTATCTTAACCTCAATGCTTAAGGAATAACAACAATAAATGTATTAAGAGAAAATATGTACACTACCATTCAAAAATTTGGGGTTAGTAAGATATTTAATGGTTTCTTCTGCTCATCAAGGCTGCATTTACTAGATTAAAAATTCAAGAATTTTTTTTTTATATTTTAAAATATTATTTTATTTTAAAATCTTTTCTGTGTGAATATATTTTCAAATGTAATGTATTCCTGTGATACAAAGCATCATTACTCTAGTCTTCAGTGTCACATGCTCCTTTCAGAAATAATTCTAATTTGCTGATTTATTACTAGAATTGTCAGTGTTGGAAACAAGCCAAATATATTTTTCGGAACCTGTGATTTTTTTTTTCTACTCAGGATTCTTTGACAATTTTTTACCAAATATAAAACATTTCTAAAATGTAAATCTATGCTATGACCTTTTTGTTAATTTAATAGATCCTTGGTTAATGAAAGTATCACTTTCTTTCAAAGAAGAAATGATAAAAATGTACTGATCCCAAAAAGTAAATATCTTACTGACCCCAAATTTTTGAATGGTAACGTTAGTGTATATGTAACGTTTATCAATCTAACGTTACTGTTTTCGTACTGACTACTGAGTTTTGGATGAACGTAGCTGCATTGCTAAATATACAAGACGCTCTCGATAACTGCTTTAAGACAACCAGTCTGTAAAAATACATATAAAGCAGTTAGATATTTGGATATATGTCTTTGTTGACCACGATCAGGCGCAAACAGCTAACGTTACAGCAATACTGAGCGGACTAGAAGACTAGCGCCAAAAACCTTAGAAAAAAATGCATCCACGAAATTTTTTTTTCCAGGTTCACATCGTTTGCACAAACACATACCTCAAAACCGGATCGAATGTGGAGAAAGCCCAAACTGGATTTCATACACGCATTAGGTAATTCCAGCACGCCGGTTGGAGACATTTCCATGTGCATGCTCTCCGTCGTACGCTCAACGTACTACTTCCGGTTTCGTTGGCGCAAGCAATAAAGTTTTTACAAAGATTCATTTACAGCACACGAGCGCCATCATCCGGATTGCCTGCCTGCATCGAACATACTATCAGAAATTAAATTAGGCAGCAGCAGGGATTGAATCAACACCATCAGAACACTCAGGTCTAAACTATAATTAACAGCAGCTACACACAAACAGACAGAGAGAAGCAAGTTAAATTAGATAAAAATTATTTAGAATACGAAATGTCTATATATACGGTCTAAATGACGCGATTACAATTTTTAAATGTATTAAATAATTATATATATTGCTACCCACAATCTCTATCTAACTCGTATTCGCACAAGAATAAATAAGCAGACGCACGGAGAGAGTAAACACAAAGCACAGTAGGCTAGTATATATAGAAATGCTAGATATGAAAATGTAGAAATTAGATTCAGAGTAAGAGTTGGTTAGAGTTAGAGTTTTTTTAGAATTGAGATAAAGATGGAGTTTCAAAATAAGTTTATATGGATATCTGATTATACAGCATAGGTTGTTCTGTTCAACTCAAAATCATTCTGTTCAAAAATGTTTTTTATCCTAAACTGGGATGTTACAGAATGCACTTTTATCATAAATAGCATGTACCTGCTATAGTGCTTCCAATTCATAAATAATAATGCATAAGAAATAGTAACTTTTTGTTTTATTTAGGTTATTATATGTACGGTAATACTTTTTATTCTATAGTCGATTCAGTAAAACGAGTGATAAGATTTAACTATATTTACTGCAGCACGCCTTTTTTGTTACACTTTTTAATTATGATATCTGAAAAACCTATGCACGCCACATACATTACAAACTTATATATATATATTAATAATAAAAAACTGTACCCTAAAAAGGAAATATATTAGATCAACAATAAACATGGCTGTATAAAGCATATCTAATCGATAATACATGTTGAAGTACCCAAGTGTGTACTCGGAGCAGCATATGCCTGTGCGTCTGTGAGCATGTGTTCGAGCCTGTATTGAAGAATCGTAGGGAGCTACAGCTGCTCTCTTATGAAACAATAGAAGGCTATATAGGCATCAATTTCCCATCAGGCTCCCTCGGCGGTTTATCTGCTGCCCCCCGTCCCACACAATACGAATTTGCATAATTTTTTTCCGAGATTTAGTCATTAACATGCATAGGCTCCGGTTCTTGCGTGTGTTTATGTATGAAAATAATTTGGTTTCTAATTATGGTGTAAATAGCAAAGCATATGTTAATATATTGCTGTGAGATACCAATGATGTGGCACGTTTTTTTATCATATCAATATGATAGATGACAGACAGACAGAGATAATTAGATAAATAGATAAACAGACAGATAGATAGATAAGATAATACTACGTAATAATTATTAGCAAATACTAAGAATTAGTGTGCACCATTGCTTTTACTTTTCTTTAATTCCAGTCCACACTATCTATATGTTATCTGCTGAAATGACTACTGCAATTAAAAATTGTAAGTAAATCTATTGTTCGTCGTACTAATCTAAATGCCTCGATGTCGAGATTAATGTTTTCAGGGTGTCCATTTAACACATATATTACTAAATCCTTTACAGTTGTCCTAGGCTCCAGCCATTAAATTATTCAAATCAAGGACTCACTAACAATCTGCGTGACATCTGTGTCACATCGGATCACCTCGAAACCTTGTCATTAATCAACATTTGATACTCTAAACGGATCCCACCGATTAAGCCACTTTAATAAATATTGCTCATAATTGCATATTTTGGTTAAAATCTGACTTGGATGTTCATATAGTGTTTGATCTAAGCGGGGCGTCAGTCAGAGCCAGCACTCCTTCATTCAGCGTTTCGCACCTCACGCAAACGCCGGCACTCCACATTGACTCACTCGTTCATTCAGCACTCCGCGTGGAACACACAGAACACAGTACTACTACAGCCAACACAGTACACACAGCCTTTGCTTTAAGCTGAGACAAGAAACACACACATACACTCCGTATTTTGTATTTACCCGCCATTTAAAACCCTCGTGACGTTTCACAAAAGGCAGCCAATCGGAGGCCGGCTGTTATTAGGACAATGGAAAGCGCTCAGCCAATCGGAGGAGTGTTCGCCGTGGCGGCAGCCAATGGCATGAAAGCCCTATTGAGAGTAATGCTAGAGGGTTGAGAGAGCAGACTACTGCGTAGGGCTATTACATCCACATACAGCCATTGCAGTACATTCACTATCCAGACAAGACAGTGGTAAGTGTCAGCTTGTAGACATTTCAAAGTGTGGGGTAAGTACAAAAATTGCGAGAAAAGGACAGGAAATCATACGGAATTGAAATTTAGCTTGTAAAAGAGCTATTTTAACGGCGGGGGGATTTTTGCGAAACGTTAAAAATGAGGGTATTATCCCCTCAGAATAAAAATGAGAATAACCTTATCTTTTTTAAATTTAATTTCTTGATGTTACGCCTTAAAATTGCACGGAAAATAGTCGGTTTTATTCGAGGGGTTGGAAGGCTAAAAATGTGAAAAAATAAATTTATTCAGTCTATTCGAAATGTAACGTTAAGCGGACAACTAGCTGACAGAATTGCGTACAAACAAGGTCTATGGACGGTGATAGTGCCAGCAAGCAGCCATTGCAGCGCTTTACAAGGGATGTCTGTCAGAAGAACTATGAGAAATGATAAGAAAGAAAAAAAGCAGATTAACGAAAAAATTAAAGCACAACGCCATTGTTATGTGTGTGGATTTATACGTTCGGTGATATTGAAATGACAAAGATACGGGCGAAAAAAAATCACCTCAGGAGCTGCGCTTTACTGTAATGGCTGACTGTACTCGCATAGGAAACAAGGCAAATCCACAGAGCCATAGACAGGCGCAGTTCGCTTCAACTTTTTCAAATCGTGTTTTCTACCCCGCCGAGCTCAAAGTATGCGGTTTTCGAGACGGAAAATAAAAATTCAATCTTTCGTCGTTCCAACCCGGGTATTTTGACATTTTTCCGTGCGTGAGAAGGGTGTTAAATTGAGAGTTGAAGTGAGGTAGGTAATGCGGTCGCGCGGCTCCCCCTTATTGCAAAGCAGTGTAATGGCTGAGCGCTGACACAAAGAGAAGGAGCCATATTCTCAGTGTTAGTGCATGAAGACAAGCGGCCATTGCGAGCCCACAGCAAACTCTGCACAGCACAGACTCAATGTATTACTATACACCAGGCGAATGCACTGGGTTTTTTGCGAAGGAAACAATTTTCGGTCAGGAAAACCGACCGCGCCGTTTGTTTGTCGTGTCCAAAAGCGAGCAGGAAGGCGGGTGGAGACATTTTAGGGGGACTTTCTTTCATGAAGAAGGCTTTCTCACAAAATGGAAGAAGAAATATTGCCGTCGTTGTTGACCTCCTTTCCTTCAGCGAGACAAGAGTGTGCGCCATTGCTATTTGAACGGTACATAGAGAGAAATGGGCTCTTTTCAACGGAGAATACGGCGAAAGTGAACTTGATTATTGACAAATTTTACAAGTTTGGCGATGTCGCGCGTACTTTGCCACATAAAAGAACTTTAATTAACCAACTTATTTAAACCATTTTAGCTATTTTAAACTTTGAAAAAATACAGTTTTGAAAAGTTTCGTTATTTAGAACAACTTTTTATGGTTTAAAAATTGCACACGAGACTTTTTATATTTAAAAGCACTATTATGAAAACTCATTTGTCGTGTTATGTTTACATAATAAAACGTCATTTTCGTCGCAAAGATGCACAATGCGCAAGTGCTCCCCTTGTAATGTAAATATTAACGTTGAATGTTTGACAAATTAAATAGATAAAACATAGCGCTGGCGTTCGTGTTATCATGCCAAAAGAACAATTTTGCTAGTCGAGTTAATTCTAAATAGTGTAGAGCAACAAATTTAAATATTTTATTTAGGAAGTAGAATTTAATGAAAATTAATTTTAATTTAATTACTTTTTTTTTTTAAATTAAGTTTCAGGATATTTTTGCAAATATGGGGAAGGATCCAACAAAACCAAGAGGCAAAATGTCCTCTTACGCATACTTTGTCCAGACCTGCCGAGAGGAGCATAAGAAGAAACACCCCGAGGCAACGGTCAACTTCTCTGAGTTTTCCAAAAAGTGCTCAGAGCGATGGAAGGTCAGTCACACCTTTCGTTTACATTGTGTTAGTGCCCTTTTCCTCTTTTCCCAACAATAATTATTTTCTCCCCTTCCTCAGACTATGTCAGCCAAGGAAAAAGGGAAGTTTGAAGATATGGCCAAACAAGACAAGGTCCGTTATGAGAGGGAGATGAAAAACTACATTCCACCCAAAGGCGAGAAGAAAAAGAGGTTTAAGGACCCCAATGCTCCTAAGAGACCCCCGTGAGCATCTCACTTGTTCATAAAAATGCATTATCATTTGCTAAGGATGTAAAGTTTATAACACTTTTAAAATACTCTTTTCCACCAAAGGTCTGCCTTCTTCATTTTCTGCTCTGAGTTCCGCCCCAAGGTCAAGGAAGAGACCCCGGGTCTGTCCATTGGAGATGTGGCTAAGAAACTGGGTGAGATGTGGAACAAAACATCATCTGAGGATAAGCAGCCATATGAGAAGAAAGCAGCCAAGCTGAAGGAGAAGTACGAGAAGGTGAGAAAGGATGCCACGACTAACGAGCTTATTGAATGTACTGAAAAACAACCATAATAGCAATTGATATATTGAAGAAGTTTTCTGTAACCAATTTTCTTTTTAGGACATCACTGCCTATCGCTCTAAAGGCAAAGTGGGAGGAGGTGCTGCCAAAGCCCCTTCCAAGCCAGATAAGGCTAATGATGATGATGACGAAGACGATGATGATGATGACGAAGATGACGATGATGATGAAGAGGATGACGACGAGTAAAGAAATAACATTTAGAGCTTAGCTTGTTGTCTATAAAGCATTTAACCCCCCTGTACACTTTACTGAGGCCATAAAATGGGTAAAAGAAATAAAAAAAAAAAAAACCCTGAAAGATGAAAAAAAAAAAATGAATTAAGGCTGTGTATATGATATGTTTTTAAGCTGTACAGTTTCTTTATTTTCCTTTTTTGTATAGTTAACACTACAGAAGTGTCATCTGTGTTTGTCTGAATGCCCCAACCCTTAATTTAGTCATTAGTTTAATTTCTTAAAGATGGTTCCAACACCACTATCCTTGCCCGGTACAGTTAAAAAAAAAAAGGGGGTTGTAAAATTGTCTTGGGGTCAGTGGAGTTTTAGACGTGCGCAGCACACAACCTAGTTTCATGTAAGGTTGTAGTTCATATCTTAATGTACTTTTGTTTGTTTACTCTTTTTCCAGATCAAATATTATCATCATTAGTAAATTGCCGTATCAAAGTTATTTTACTGTATTTTGAATACCACTGTAATTGCAGAAAATGATTAAAAAATGTAATTGTTTTGTTCTGGTATGCTTCTGACATCAATAAACTTTTTTTTTTTAAATAAACAGTTGCTTTTATTTTTTCTCATAACATTAGATTTCATTTTAAACTCCTTGGATTGAACTTAAAATGTAAGAAGGTGAAAGGAACGATTTATGGGTTTGTCATGTCTACTTTTGTTCATGTCAAAGATTACATTAATTATTTAGGTAAACAAATTACCAAAAGATCTTCACATAACAAAATTTTTTTTAAATTTAAAACTATTTTATTACCCAAGACTAAATGATTTCAAGCTCAGTTATCTTTATGGCTATATTGAATTTTCTTTTCAAAATCATCAGCACCATATTATTATATTGATTGATATGTGTTTGTATCAGTAGATTTGAATGCATGTTTTTAGTTCATCAACCAGTTTGTCGATTTTGAGGCCTTCATGTTTTTCATGGCAAACACAGAGGCTTAAAAAGAACACATGAACGTATCATCAGATGAAAATCTCGATTAATCCGAGCCACCTGCTGTTCATCTGGTTAAACTGCATATATTACAGCGGTATACAGCGCCATCATATGGTCATTGTGTGACACTGTCATATATTTATACAGGCCATGACGCTTCAATCAGATTATTAAAGATCAGCAGCCCCTCAGTCCATGCCTTGATGCGCATGCCCTGATTTTTGAGCTTTAAGCTTTTTCTTTCCACTGGTTAATAAACCGCCGTCCTTCTGCTACTGTGGACGGAATGGATTTTATTTAGTTTTAACTGTTTATTTTGGTCTCACGAAAAAGACCAAAGAAGCATAACTTTCCTGTAGCCTCTTTCATCCGCATGAATGGCTCATTCTTTAAACTGGTATTTCATAGAAGAAACCGGGGATAGTTGTCACATTTTTACTTTAGCTAATGTTTATCAATAAAGTTACTTGTTTTTCTGTATAGTCGTGGCTACAAAGATCATAACATAACAATTAAAAAATTGTGGAATTAGCTATTAAAAATACAATTCATTTGACATTTTGAATCAAAACCTTAAAGTCTCCTTACCTTAAAACTCGCCATTAAACTAGCCATAGTCCCAGACCGTTTATAAAGTTAATAAATTATTGTCATTCAGACCCCGCCCACAACACATGCATTCATTCATCAGTCATTCAGCGTCTTTTCGCGGCCATGGCAACATCAGTGGGTAACGGACTGTGCGCCGGTCGAACGTAAAAGTGCCTCGCATTAAGGTAAGGCATTTACCTATTCCCATGAAAATGCAGGACACGCAACGCAAAACACATCTGTCGCATCACATGTTCTTAGTTATATTCATAAAATAACAAGTGGACTTTATATTTTGTTGCCTTGCAAATCCTTTTTGTTATCACTGGCCTAAATCGTAAGCGTCTTGCTTTGTTGCCTTATGGGTAATGTAGTTTCTTGTTGCAATGTTCACAATTTGTTTGTACGTAAGAGCAAAGGAGGAAAACTACAAATCCCATGTAAAGGAATAACCAAGAGCGGTGACGTTTGGGCTGTTTTGACAAAGAAACGCGACTTGAATTTGTAGAAATAAACGATTGTATGACATTTTAATGGTGGATCTTCAGGTAGGTTAGTTTTTGTTTTAAAGAAAAGGAGGAGGACATTGGTTACAAACAATTCGAGGCGTCCTGAACGGTATTTATTATGTGCTCCACGCCAAGTGTCCGACAAACGAAATTATCTTATTTTTGACAGCCACTCTGTGGTCAGGGCAAAGGTTAATAAACCAAAGTTTAGTATTGCAGTAGCAGAAACTACAGATTTGCATTCAAACCCGTATAGAGATCCTCTCATTGTGATTGTTATTAGTTAATCCACACACACAGAGTAAGGCAGTTAAAATAGACCTTACAAACCTTTTTAGGTATTTATTACTCAGTCACTGAATTTAAAACAATTGCCATAAACAGAAAACACTTCACAGAGGCCTGATAGGAAAAAAAACTTAATATTTACTATTTTTAATTTTCAATTTGTATAATAAGAAACTATTGGACAACGTTAGCACACCATAATTTATGTCTTTAACTTTATCTATAATAATAAAACAAAAGTATATTTATTTAGTTATTTATTTGAGGTAACATTATTGTAAGATTAGGCCTATTTTATCTTGGCCAAAAATATAAATATATATATATATATATTTTAAATTCCATTGTCATTTTAATTTTTTGAAAAAAGTCCTGGGGCCTCATGTACAAAGACTTGTGTAGAATTAATACTTAAACATTGCGTACGGACAAAGCTGTAAATGTGGGAGAGTTAAGTTAAAATTCTTATTATTCGCTAACAATTGTGGTTCATTTTACTGCCATAATCACATACCCTACTGCATATATGACAAATTATGAAAAAAACTCAGAAAGAGTGCAGGTGCATTACCCAACTACTATCCGCTGTCTACATTTATTTTACATCTAATGAAAAACACTTATGTTTATATTCCATGCTGTTCCAGCAGCAATGTAATAGTAATTCATTTGTCTATGCTGCTGTCGCTGTTTCTGAAGAAGAGTGAAGGTAGCGAGCTGTGTTTCTGAGTTTCCCCAGAAATACGATGCTTTCTTATCCGAAAACGTTCCTAATCTGCATATTATTAAAGGTGTGTGTCAAGTCAATCATGTAATAGTAATGTGTCGGGGGAAATCAGATATTTAAAATAATTAGTAATAGTTTTTTTTTTTTCCAGGAGTTCGTGTCCCAATAATGAATATGACAATCTCCCCATATGTAACTTAGAAGTCATCTTAATGTATTACGATTGGGTTATAATTAAGGATTTTTTGTTTGTTTGTTTGTTTTTTTACTCCTGTTCAAGAAGCCAAGGCAGAAAATCATGCTTTGTTGATATTGCACACAAATAAAAGTAGACCCTTTACAGCTCTGAGTGATGCATGTTACATTTATCAGAAAAAAAATGACAACGAAAGCTATTTTGTTTTCTCTGAAGGAATAAAAGTGATTGCACTGGTGCCTCCGTGTTTTAGTATGTAGGCTACATTGATTTTATTTTAGGCAAGTCGTGATGATTTGAAAAGGCATCAGCTGACTTTCTGCTGCTGGCTGCTTGGTCGTTGCTTTTAAAAAACAAAAACTTATAGGCTATTTAACAAACAAAAATGTTCCAAACCTTTTTCTAAACTAGCTTAAAATAAAAACAAAACGAAAATAATAATTTTGCTATTACACACAAAACTAGTCTATTTCAATAGCCGAAACAGTAGTAAAAACTGGTCAGAACGGCAATATTTTGATTAAGATGTTTACATTTCAATTAAAATTGGCATAGGCCACCTATGTTAATATGATTATGGTTGCTGCGATTGTGATCTTAATCGCATTATTATAATCAAAGTATTGTGTTTACATGAGGTAAAGTTTAATCTCAATATTGCAAAAATCTCATAATGATCGCATTAAAAGGGTCCATGTAAACGCACTAATAAGTCCAACACATTGCCATAGACTAAAAGTTGTATACATTTGCAAATGCTTTTATATGTTCTAAATCACATAACTGGTAGAAAGATATTGTCAATAAACCCATTTGATCAATTCTAAATTAATAGCAATGTTTTTAACATGTGTTGGTGAGATCGCCTGGCTTCCGCGACTATAAAGCTCATTGGAGCTTAGTCTGGCCAAGCTACCTTACTACCCGCCTTCTGGGAGGCGGGCTTAACCTGCGTCCATCAGATGGTTCTGTATACTACTGGACAAATCTACAACCAATCAGACCACTCATTCTAATGACGTACAGTATGCGTAGCGACGGAACTTGGAGACACCGTAACCAATCGTAGCTAGCTTCATTACGTAGGAAACTGTCTTTACTTACTTTAATTACTTCTGCTTCGTTTTTAAAGAAAACCTGTCATGAAAATTTCTCAAAAAACAGCTGCAACAGCAGAGTTGAACGATTGTTGCTGCTCGGTACACGCCATGTTTAAAGCAGCATGGCCAGACTAACTTTGCTCGCGAAATGAATGTAGCGTCAAAGGAAGTATGGGCGGGCCCAGGCTATTGGTGCGATACTTTGTAGTGTGCAATTTAACACAATTGCCCCTAGGAGTCGCCAAAGGACATAAAACAAACACACACAAGAAATACACGTACGCCAGACGTGTGCTGCGTCCGAAATCGCATACTGCTTCAGTAGGTACTACATTTAAAACCGAACGTACTACTCGACCGTTAAAAC
>JAUCNO010000002.1:7694192-7706787 GCA_032353835.1 Enteromius viviparus | reverse complement strand
AGTCTGTACAGTAGAAACACCATTACACCTATGGAGAGTCCCCACAAGGATAGCAAACCAGACATGTGTGTGTGTGTACACAGGTATGGTTTAAATGCAGAGCACAAATTCCTAGTATGGGTCACCATACACGTCACTTCACTAACTTCATTAATATAAACATTAAAAATAAAACACAAAATGAGAATAAAAGTACTTTAAGGCATTTACTAGTAAGTAACGAAAAAAAAAAATCAGAAGTGCATGTACCATACCGCCATCTCTATTTGGATTATAAGAATCTTCTGATATATTGTTAAACAATGTGTTAAGTTCCTAATTACAGCATAGCTTCGAACTTTATTGTGTAACTCCTTCTTGCTTGCTATGACTGCTTTAAGAAGTTTGCAATCCTTACGCACACTATTTGTGCAGCCATCTGCTTTCTTGAGGCAGGACTGTCCCTGCTCACACCCAGCACAACACAACCGCTGCAATTAGCACTGCGGTCTGTGGAAGAGAGGCATAAACTGCCCGCGGCACTGGCAGGGAAAGCCTCACTTCACAGTTGGCCAGGCTGTTGAGCACACTCTGCTTTCTTCTGACAGTGAATGATGTTCACAGAACTAACAGCACCATGCTTCCCTCGAGTGCATAAGGCAAGCCTCGCTATTACAATCGCTCAAAATTAGGGACAAATTTCATCATATAACTCAACCCAGTCAAGTTTCCATTGGAGGGATCCAAGCCATATCCAGGGACCAGAGTTTGAATACGAGCGTCCAATCAAATCCTAATATTTACATTCTTACATTTCAATATTTACAACTGAACAACTTTAGACGCAGTAAATTAAGAATCTCTAACAAGAAAAAAAATGGAAGAGGGAGTTATGTAAGCGTATTGCATCCTGATGTCTTCCGGAGTTTAATTTACCGCTGTGCTCAGAAAAGATACTTCATTTGGTGCAAGGGAAAGAAGGTGCGAGGAAACCTGTTCCAATAGACCACTGAGCAAGTAATTATGCACTTGCTAGCCTAGCAATCCTCTCACAAAGGTCTGAGCCAAAAGAGGCGAAGGCGGCAATTGGCACGGGCTTTGGCACGAAGTTCTGCGTCGGCGTAGTCGCTGGAACGCTGCAGTCTCCTGCCGTTAGATTGAACAATGATGGGGATTCTGTGACCTTACTGAGAAAACGTCACCTCTGACATTCACTTGGGTCATTTCTGAATTTACTCAGGGTTATGTTAGTAGCACTGAGGTGCTATTACAGTTTTAATAATATTTGTAATATTTAATAAATGTTGTTAATTAGTCTTCATCTTTTCATATTAATGTTGTTTTTGTTTCTTCTTTGTGTGTGTGTGCTTTTGTTTATTTTTACATCAATTCTAGTTTTAGTAGATCAAGTTACACTAAATAAATATGACAAATACTGCCAATCAGGAGACATAAAATAGTTTTTTTTATATTTGATATAATTTCAATTCAACTTTATCAGTTTAAGTTTATTTCTCAAGTTTTTTTATGATTTTCGATTGTATTAAGTATAATAATCCTGGTTCTTATATAATCGCTCTGCTTAATTGCTCAAATGGAAAAAAATATTTCAGTTAAATGAGTACTGTAGTTAAAAAAAAAAATCCTTTACTGAGGTTTCAAATCTGTAATATTTTCTTCTGAAGAACACGAAAGATGATTTTTTTAAGCATGTTTTCACACAAAGCGAAATGAACATCAATGACCTTTAGTTTATGCCCCAAAAAAATAACATGGAGACATTTTTCAAACACACGAAGGTCAGTAAACATTGACAGAATTGTCATTTTTAGATGAGCTCTCTCTTTATGAAGATAGTTTTATGAAATAATGATGTGGAACATTACACTATGTCAGCATGGTAAACCGAGGGACTGAAACATACTGTAATCCTCACATTAATATTCTTAAGCTGCCATTTTTCATTTGGTGGCTCCAGCTGAGGCACAAGTTCAAACACAATTTACGTAGGAAAAGCAAAAATAATGAGGCTGTAAACATTACAGATCAGAATGAGTTATCTTCTGCTAGTCTGGAGGTCTTATCCGAGTTTGTTTACTTGTGCTGTGGCTGAGAGATATCCTTCAGTAGAGCAGCCACCACGAGGCCGCTCATTTTCAGATTCAGTTTTCTCATTGCGTTTTTCAATTGCTAGCACTTGAGATCTTAGAAGGATTACTGCGGCCTTACCATCTGTTGTGCAGTGCAGCTGTTTTGGTTTTACACTCTCTCCCTCTTGGCCACTGACAGAATGCATTCGTTATTTTATATAATGCGCCTTTCGAGATTGTGGCTTCTCTGCCATGGCCTCATCGCGCCAGGTCAGCCTATCTTTATCACAGCCCACCACAAAAGTCATCAATCGATTCCTCTGGGTTAGGCGTTAAATGTAATTTCTCCAAGGCTGGTCCTGATAGGTGGCACACACACACGGCTTTGGGGAATGGGAAGAGATTTCCTATAGAGACGAATGTGTGATATCAGTGTTCGAAAGGCTGGGACAGAGTCATGAGAGAGAGAGAGAGAGAGATAGGCATGACTGAAAACGGTGACTTGGAGTCAGTAGGACGCACTCTGCGGAAAGAATATGTAATTTCGGCTCAGCAGGACGGAGGACTTGAGAGATAAAAAGATGCCAGAGGAAGGTGATTTAATGAGGCATTCTGAATGAATAAACTTGAACGTTGATAAATCATCGGAGAGGGAGGAATGCAGAATTTGTGTGTAAACAAGAAATGTCATGCTGAGAGGACAGCTGTCAGTGGAGTGACAGCTTTAATAATAAACAAACACGCTTGTCTTGAGACTAACTTCCTGCAGAAGCACCACGAATGACAATGAGGGACAACAGACATATGGGGAAGAGTCATATGCTCCATGCATTTGCAATGGCCTTCCCGTCGACATATAAGAATGCATAAAAGTAAGTAAAATCATTAAATAATTAAATTTAGCAATTAAAAGATTAAAAAAAAACTAAATGAATAAAACTAATAACTACAACCATCAAATATATAATATATATTCAGCATGTTGACATTTATACAGACTCAAAACATCATCTCCTGCATGGAAAAAATATATCCAACACATTAAGATGCAAATTGGTCTTTATATAGTAGTTTACACAATATTGACAAAGACTGTTAAAACGGGAGTGTGCTGACTTTTGTGTGCGGCGCGCAATTTAAACTCATTTAAACTTTAAACAACGTTCTAGTCTAACACCTGTTGTGTGAAATCAGTTCAAGTGATCCAGTAAGGTGACATGCACACCCCTGCACACTGGTCAGAGGTGAGAAGACACCAGCATACGGCTGGTTAACCATTAGCAAGCATTAGCCTGTGGATGGGACAAAGGCCTATTGAAGGGCTGCATTATTAATCTAGGCCTTCAAAGGCCCGAGCAGCTGAGTGTCAGGGCAGAGTGGGCTAATTACGTATTCGTTTGCCTGGGGTAATTTGCACCCATTGTGCTGTTCAGGCTGAATCAAGACATGAGATCACAGATTAAACACTTGACGCCAGAGGAGAAGAGCTTTTCAGAGCCATAGTGCAGGAGGAGGAGGAAAACCAGACAAGGTGAGAAAAAGTACTGTGGGGTAATGATAAAGTGCTTCAGATGCATAACACTGACTTTATTTGGTTTTGGTCCAACTATATTGCACATCAAGGTTTTTATTGGTGTTTGAGGTCTGCACTGTCTAAGACTAGACATAATATTTTCTTCCAGAAAATCAGAGCGTTGCCATTAAAATGTCATGAAGCATGGGTGTTGTGGACACTTCTAAACAATTGGCTTTTCTGTATCAACTGGAAGAAAGCACTACAGGGTCTCATCAGACCAGAGGTTAAAGGTGCTCTATAAGATGTTGCAGGATTTCAGCTCAATTTCGTTTTTATCTCAAACCGTATGCATCACCCCTTGATAGTCTTACTGTCTGCCCTCTGAATACATTTGGAAAAAACCCGGTCTCGAAAGACAACACAGAGGCTGCATTTATTTTTCTAGTTTATGGACATTGAATTTTCTTTCCTGAGTCAATGTATTGATACATGACATCTATTACAAGCCATTTAATTGACGTCTTTCTATGGTTGAAACCTGAAATGGGCAATTAGATGAGGCATTATCAATCCAATCGTACTGTACCTTTCAACATACAGTACTTTCTGTATGTTCTGCTTATTCACATTTATTTTGTGCTATAACTTGTAGTAAACCAGAAAAGATCCACTCCATCACAAGGGATCTGTTATACCATGTTAGCATGCACCAAAATAGCCTTTATTGTTGCATTTGTGTGATAAAATTGACAGAAGTTGAATGCAGAGACCTAGGTTCTTAACGAAATTAACAAAGCACATAGATTATTGCGATTATTGAATGGTAAGTGAACAGTGAAGATTAAAACATTGATCTTGAGATTCAAGAATCAATGCAGTTTCATCAAATTAGAAAAAAAATAAAACAATATTGTCAACCCAGCTCAAGAGTCTGCACAGCTGAAACGTTTAGTTATTGTAGCATATGTTGTGCACATAAAATAGACATTGACAGTCAAAACTAATTAAAAACATCACTGTTCGGACAATGACTCAGCTCTCCAAATTGCTTTTTCAAGCTAAGTATTATTCTAATTTCTCACTAGCTCAATCATTTGTCATCTATCTCTGAGAAGTGCCATGTAGGACACACGCATGAGAGCAGACAATTCATGATTAGTGATACATAACCTAATTTCCTGTTCTTTTTTGTGCGTGTGTTTGCACCGGGCTAACTCTGTTTGCCTGCCTGATTGCGCGTCCCTTGCCGTATCTTCCTGTAAGACCGCTTTTCTCTTCTCTGCCAATGCAAATCCATCTCTTTGCGCTCTTCACAGCTGCCCAGCCCAACAGATAACCTCTTGGCCTATCACGTGGGAGATGGCGTATTTCTGTCTGAACCGTTCCCTGGCTCTCCATTTAGTCCCTTGGCACCTCCTGAAAACGCAGAGTGTCAACACCCGCAAGCCATCAGAGGGCGAGGACAAACAGAGGAGCCAATCTCCTGCTGTCAGGGCAACACACACACACATGCGCACACAGACACAAACGCTCTGATCAATGAGAAAGGCAGAGAGTGTCTTTGTTATCTGTGATTAGGTTTTCATGAGCAGAAGCCGCATCCTGTCTGGATGACCATCTGGTCATTTACTCGCTCTCGAAGCGCCTTGGGAAATGCAGTCCTTGCACCCTTTCTGCTTCGCTTTCAAGTATAGCCGCAGTCAATCAATATGCCACAGTTGATCATCGTCATCATGTGAGTGAAAGAGAGTGGGCAGCTAAACCTACGAATGAGCATCTTTCATTCACAAACAAACCTGGAAATGACCAATCAGGTGTAATATTTTTGTTTTTAGAGGAGTAATCATGGCTTATGTATGACTACTGCAAATATTTAAAGGTCACTTTAGCATTTACACGCCCTCATGTTGGTTACAAACCTGTACGCAGTTCAATTTTAGTAATATTTATAGTTTTTTTTTTATATATTTTGAATACTTTTAGCTCATTTTTAGAAATTTTGCTATGTGTCTGTTTATATACTTAGTCAAAGGGGTCAAATGTTGTTTGGGTCGCAACAGTCTTCAAAAGAACTTCATCTGTTTCACAGATTTAGAAAGGAGTATTTGATGACGTTTTTTTAACTCCCTCGTCCAAAGCATATCTTTAAAGTCTACCTTTAAAAGCCTCACACATATCGAACTACATTAGCATCATGGTCAAGTTTTTTTCTCTTTTGGGATGGCGGAAACGTTTGTGCAAGCTAAAGCAACTCAAGCAAACTGCTAGTTGAAGATCAACTAAAAACAACACAAAAACTTAGCAGGCAAGTCCATCCTTGTTATCACTGTTAGTATGTTTTCAAAGGTCTCGCCTCAAACCTCAAGTAGAATGTGCCCCACATCAAGGTTAATTACCTCACTCTCCAACGGTGTGCTATTGAGGTTTTATGAGTGACCGCCCTGCACCTTGTAATAAGAAAATGAGGAGAAGGCCAAACAAACATACAATGCATTCCGCCGCTGCTTGTGCTGTGTCAACGTTTCTCAGATTAAGAGGAAAGAATGTCCTTCCTGATCGCTGAATACCGCAGTAATGTATCAGCAGGGGACAGGAGGAATTCACTGAGAAGGAAAGACAGAGATAGGAATCCCCAAAAGAAATGTGTTTGTGAGACTGCAGTATTCAGTTACTGAGAAAGCTGCAAGCATTTATTATAAAATCCAGCTTGATTTATTCAGCATGCAAAATTTCACAAGCAAAAAAAAAAAGTCCTTGTCAATAGTGTAGCGGTGTATGAAGCACAGCTCTCAGTGAAGTCACTTTCAAACCAAGCAATTTTCTGTCAGTGTGCTGAATCCACGCGACCAACTTTAACTAGTAGTCAAATCTACACTGGGCGATTTTTTGCAGCCAAAAATTCCTATTTGCAAGGATTCCTATTGAAGACGGGATTTTGCATGCTTATATTTGTCAAGCAATGCTAATGGGGCTTTGTAAATGTAAATGTCACTGTTTCTATTAGTAGCCAAAATAAATATGAGTGTGTAAAGAAATATAATATTGATTTAAACAACTGTGCTGCTCAAAAAAAAAAGTTACAGAAGAGCAAACACAGGAGCGAAGATACACGTTTCTGCATATAAATCCTCAAGAGGTTGGCCCAACTAAATTGTAATGAAAAGTGCCTCAAGATTTTAGGTTTTGTTTTTTTAAGAAACCCTGAAATCATTATTTTGTGGTAATCAACACAAAGGCCACAAAGGTTATCAAGTGCTGCATAATCGACTCTGGCAACAGTGAAGAAACATTATTTCTGCAAAAACTACACTCAAGCTGTTTGTAGACAGAAACAGGTGATATTCTCTCTCCCTCTCTCTCTCTGTAATTGGTCTTCTGAGTTTCCCAGAGGCGGGTCGTGTATATTAAGCACACCTGTTCATTACATCTGCAGTGGGGCTGTTGAGTTCAGTGTGCAGAATATGACCACATCGCACCCCTTCGCACAATAATTACTGAACATTCACGCTGCATGGCCCACGCGCTTTAGCAGGAACACCAATACATGTGCACACATAAATTTCTGTCTGTCAGGTGTACAGACATCACACATAAACTCTCTTCCAGTGTTATTCCAAACAGCCAAAAGGTGTTAGTCTAACATTCTTCGAACAAAAGGATGACATCACAGTTGAGTGACACCATAGAGCTCACCTCACATTACAATGGTCTAAAGCGAAAACAATGCATTAAGAGCATTATGGGAGTGAAAACTTTTTGAATATAAAGTCTGGGGTAAATTGAACTCATTTTGTCTTCTTGTAGTCTGAATGTCTATAGATTCTGAAAGGCAGTAGTAAATGAAACAAATGTAATAGTTAGGCAAAATAAGAGAAATATACACAGCTCTGTTCTGTTCAAAAGTTTTTACCCCCCAGCTCTTAATGCATGGCTTTTCCTTCTGGAGCATCAGTTAACTTTCTATAATAGTTACATGAGTCCTTCAGTTGTCCTCAGTGTGAAAAGATGGATTTCAAAATCATACATTAGTTGTATCATTTTTACAAAGTATTTGTGGGATCACAAGGATTTTTTTTTAAGAACAAAAGGCGGTTTAACTGCTCAGGACAAACAAGTGGTCCATTAACAACTATCACTAAACAAAACAAAACCAAAACACGGCTGTGGATCACTCTGAATAACAGCGCAGTATTCAGAATCAAGTGCTTGTACACTTTTAAATAAGTCATTTATATAAATTCAACTATTAATTTCTCTTGTGGTCAACCATATGTAAATATCTTACTCAAGTCAGTACTAAAACAATATCATGCATGCTCTATGACCCTTCCTGTTTTGGCAAAATATTTAACGTATTTAAATATTTAAACTTTCTGTTTAAACGTTTGACTTCAACTTTAACAATATTATACAGCAAATATTTTAGCATATTAAAAATAATAATTTGTATTATTTGATGCGGTTTTTGACAGTTTTGGACTTCAAAGTAACACTAAAATAATTGTAATAAATAAAACAAAAAATAAAACATTTCACAAATATGAAAAATAATTATTTTGTATTATTTTATATAGTATTTATTAATGATAAGAGGTCAACTTTTTTTGTGCTAAGCCACTATCTTATTAGACGTGAACAATCAATGCGCAAGTCCATAATACAACTTCTACTTTCCTTAATTAAGTCTTCTTTCACAAATTCATAGCATTAAAGCGAATACACAAACACAAACAATAATTATCAAACATATTATTAGTTCCTTCAAAATATGATTCCAACACCCTTTGTTTTGTTTAACTGGTCTAAAACTTGAAGAAAGCAGTTCTGTATTGCACATTTCACAACAGCATCAATAACTTACAGTACATACTGACTTCTGTGATGGATTTACAACACTGGGGAAAATCTTCAAAGGAGAATTCTCGCTCTTACAGTGAATACGGACACAAGCACACACTCGCTCACCCAAAAACACATATCTATAAATCCTTTTTGATGAGGAAAGCATGAAATAATAGTAGATACGTTTGGACCTTAAACAGAGGAATGTATGAGGATGACTCACTAAGATGAAGAAGAGAAGGAGAGAAATAGAGAGAGACAGAGAAAGGCCAAGAGGATCTACCCACACACTCTTTTATCACCAGCAGGCAAAGCCGCTACCGGCCCCAATCAGTCCTGATTACACACCGAGCACAGGACGTCTGCCCTCCAGGCATGAGAACACAACTGTCAATCAAACCTGGGACCCCAAACCGAGCCAGGCATGCAGAACTCAACAAATACACACGGAGATAGAGAGAGAGGGTTTACTGCACATCAGCTCATACAAAATTTACAGTATTGAATATAATTCAGAGAGGTCAAAAATCATTACGTTTAGTTCTGCTGTTATGAAGCTGTTACACAAAACATTATTTTACATACATTTCATTTATCTAGTGCAAAAGTTACATTAACCTTGTGTGATGCGGTACAGTAAGTTCCCAGCATGTTTTCCACATTTGTGGTCTTCTCCACAGTCACTATATGATTTTGAGATATCAACCGTAATGGAGATAACTTGCAATTGCAAATGTATAACTTGCCATATTATTTTTTTATTATGTGTTGGAAAATAAAGTTTAAAATTCAGTGGAAAACTGTGAGATTTAAACGTATCATTGCCAGAAAGTTTTTTTTGTTGCAAGTATGCCTTTTATTTCCCTCAGAATTTTATCTCATCTCACAAGAGCTGCATGAAAAATAAATAATAAGTGTCAATTAGCTTTTATCATTTTTTAATTATGTGGCAAAAATAGGCTTCCATAAAACCCTGATAGTCTAGAGGCAAGAAATAATATTAGGAAGCAAGAATGTGTACTGGACACTTTTGAAAAACACTGGCTTTGGAATATATTTAAATATATGACATGTCTTGTGGAATATACTTAAAAATCCATTATTGCAGCTTTTTAGGGGAGTTGAAAAAAAATTAAATCAGTACATTTAAATGCTGAGATTTTCCAAGGGGTGTGTAAACTTACGAGCACTTTATATAAAAATGCATGTTAGAGTATTTGCAGATGTGTGCGCATATGTAAAAGACCTGCAGACAAGACACTTGAGTGTGTATATACTGTATGTATGTGTGTGTGTTTATTCATTATGCAAAGAAATGGCATTCAAGATTAAGAGCATCCTACTGAGCTGCATACCCTTCATACTATGGTAATTGTATTTGAGGATGTGGGCCTTGTGAAAAAAAAATAGGAGAGAAAGAGATGAAAAAAAGAGAGAGGGGGCGATAGAAAGAAAAAAGGAGAGGGGAATGTGTACCTTGATGCAT
The DNA here is from genome assembly GCA_032353835.1 of Enteromius viviparus. Lineage (NCBI taxonomy): Eukaryota > Metazoa > Chordata > Actinopteri > Cypriniformes > Cyprinidae > Enteromius > Enteromius viviparus. The sequence goes on along the minus strand of JAUCNO010000002.1, from coordinate 7,696,874 downwards.
TGTATAAATTTCCATTCATTAAAGCACAAACCGCAAGCTCTAGTCATTCCTTTAATGCACCACAGTAACCAAAACCCTCACCCTAGAACTACCCACAAACCCCTTTTAATAAAGCATGAGATGTAGAAATTGTAATGTAGATCAAAAATAAAATACAATAAATAAGATAGAAATAATAAAATAAAAAATATCAGGATTAGCCATCCCAAAAATATAAAAATATATGTTGATCAGTCAAGAGTTTTAAAATGACAGACACAAGTGTATGCTGTGCGGGTTTTTCCTTTTTCTTTAAACCAGTAATGTCAGGGCTGTCAACCTCTCTCAGGTTATGACAAATGGCAGAAAATATGGGTATTGTGGTGTGTGTGTGTGTGTGTGTGTGTGTGTGGTCGTAGAGTGAGACAAATCACCTGTTAAATGTTTAGGTGAAGGACAATGGGGAAAAAGTCTTACAAAAATGTCAAACAGTTTGTAAAGGACACAATCCAGGGTCTCGATCTATAGTATTATATTCGATCGCAGTGTTAACAGACATTACTAGCAAGCACAGTATTGACCTTGGCTGCCTGTTCATTATGACTTTACTTGATAGTCACGACTGTTGTGAAATATGGCTGTCAATCCTAGATACCAACTGTGCAAATTTAGCCAGTCTGATGTCAAACTTTCAGCATGTAACCTTTCCAAGACATCAAAGAAAGTGCACATCATCCAGCCAATCAGTGCATGCTACAGCTAAAAGATAATGACTTACTTCCTGTAAATATGATGCTACTAAGGCCACGCCTATGCACCCATAGTCTTCATGCTTAGGTGACTGTGCAAGCGTGCAGCTGGATCTATTTGGAGACATAATTAAACCGTAAATTGCTCGTTATTACCCAGTGGGGCTAGCAGGATGCTTGCTGCAGAAGGTCGATTGCGATGCTCTCCTTCACTCGCGCAGACTCCAAAAACAAGTTCCTCCCCACCCCCATTACATGCACTGTTGAGCTTCCTCTGAGACGGCAGCGAGGCAGCGACTCTCTCACACACAACTCTACTTTTACACATCTGTCAGTCCCAATTCTCTCTTCCAAACAAAATTTTAGTTTCTTCCTTTTCCCTCCTTTGGGTCCTGAGGCTGTTTGCTCTGTCGCCTGGATGTGATCTCATACAGTGTGTCAGCAGGAACACAGGTGAAACGGCATCACATCAGCTGCAGCGGTGGAACACCTGTCTCGCTGAAGTACACCCACACAAGGAAAGCAAAGCTGGACTTTTCGCACAGCGTACGGTAGGGCTTTTAGGCACCGGTGAGCTCTTTCAAGCTCTGGATCAAAGGTTCTCCAAAAATCACACCAAGCTCCTGAGATGTGGTAAAACATCAAAGGCGTTTTGTAGGGCTGTGAATGGACTATAAGAGAGACGTGGGAAGATTCTGTATGGAGTATGCAGTTGGTAACACAACTAATGGCTTGGGGCTATTTACTGAACATTATGAATTATTGGGGGCTCTAATGAATGTGTTAACTACTCAAAATCTTCTTTCTGTTTTTTTATTGTAATAAAATAATTTGAAAAGTAATAAAATAATATGGACAACTTAAAATAGATTTAATGTTGCCTTGGTAGCTATAAAATAAAATAATTTTAATAAATAAAAGTAGTTTATCTATGTAGCTAAATGTAAATATTAAATGCAAACTAATATCACAAAACAGAAATACTAAAATTAAAGTTAAAACCTAAAAATAAAAGTTAATTGAAAATATGATATTATATACTATTCTGGTATATTAATGCACACACACACACACACACACACACACACGCACATATATATATATTCCTTTTTACATTATATTTTCAAATAAATTATATTTCCAAAATATATACATGCACATGTATTTATATATTCATAATAAATTCTGTAAGCAAAAACTTTTATTTTGGATATGATTAATTGTGATGAATCGCAGTATTAGGAAATGAAACACAATAACTGCTCTCTTTTTGAACCTCCAAACATGCACACAAGTTTTAACAATGCACACCAACAGCCATAAAAGCCTTGCTTTTCAATAGAGTTCAATTTGATCAACTCTACTGTGATTTTCAGTGGTACATTGTGGCCCAATTTTATCAGAGAGCAATTTGTGCTGACACCGAATACGGTGACTTTCAATCCAAGTAAGTGACAGCACTCAAACACTCAAAAGCGGATTATACAGCTCTCAGACAGGACGTCACCTTCCTTACAAGAACAGCTACATGGAGTGTAACTGAATGGAGCAGAACGCAGGGGTCTAAAGAAGTGTTTTAAAAGAACTATTTCAACCTAACAATGTACCATGAATGGCTGAGACCACAAGCATTTGGCAAGTCCTGAGTGACACACGGTACGATGGTGTGGATTACCAAAGAAAATAAATTTCACCCCTTAAATTGGATAAAATGACCATGTCTTATTGTAATTCCTGTGTAAATAGATTTTTAATGATGTAACTTACATACTTTTCTACTGTATATGTAAGTACTGTCAAACAATTAATCACAAGGTTTTTTGTTTATATTATATATGTATGTGTACTGTGTATATAAATTTTATATAAATACAATTTGGATTAATATCCTGATTTATAATCAAGCCGTTGTCTGATGAAATCAAATACACATAAAATATAGACAATGGCTATG
>JAUCNO010000002.1:7671476-7686951 GCA_032353835.1 Enteromius viviparus | reverse complement strand
AAACTCTGAGTTGGGCAACTCAGAGTTCAAGTTTAAACTCCGAGTTGTTTGAACCTCCTTTCTGAAATAGGCCCCAGTACACATACATATATAATGTAAACAAAACTTCTATTTTGGATGCAGTCTTAACTGATTTTATATAAATGCATGAATAAATGTGTCATTACCTTTTTGAATGATATCTCTGTATTGTCAATATTTGATCTGGTCACCCAGCCCTTGGTCTTGTCTTTGGTTTCTTTCATCAGATTCTGTATCAAGCTCTCTAGATAAGAGCGACATGTACTTTCCTCCTCTTCTTCATCTTCCTCATCCTGTTGTGGCTGTTTTTTACAGAGCTCGTCTAAAGAGGGCGCTAGCAGCTCAGCTTCCATGTATGAGTTCCTGGACTGAGAGACCATCTCCTGAGGAATCTGCACAAAACACATAAAAAACATTAACAAAAGTCTCCTCTTGTCCTATAACACTGACATTTTTAAAAGCAATGATCCAGAAGAATGTTTACACTACTATTCAAAAGTTTGGGGTCACATTACACATATTTCATAAAAGAGAATAAAAAAAGATACATTTCATGTTACATACTGAATTAATGTTTTTAATTGCATTTGGGATATAGATCTCTAGAGAAGTACTCGATAACTAAGACCAAGAATAACTCTCGCTGCCTTCTTTGTTCTTTCCACATAAACTTGTATTAAATGGTCCTGATTATGATCCAATTATTTTATTTGCCATGGGAACAATTCTGAAAATTTTGTTCTTGAGTGCAATTTAGATGCCAGGCAGAAAGATGAAAGGTTAAAACATTTTCAACAATGGATTTATACACAAGTTCCAAGATGTGCTTACTAACACCAAGACTACTAAGCTGCCTCAGAAGGAAATTTTGCTGAGAGCACCTTAAAAAATATACTCTGAATTATCAGCAAAACTCAGCTGAGAATCCAGAATTAAACCAAGATACTTACAATTTCCACAATTTCAACTTCTTGACCCTCAAGTGAAAAGTCTCACGTTTCGTATCTCGTTTTGTGCACATAATTTATTCATTGGTTTCTAATTTGCTAGAACAACGTCAAGTACCTTTATACGAGTCAGGTAGGCCAAATCATACATAGAGTTTGTTTTATCCGATAGGTCTTTATCATCAGCATATTTAAATAATCTAAAATGTTCCTCTTTAATTGTAAATTCATTAGTACCAATAGAAAACAGCACTGGGTAGGGAACACAAACTTGAGGACTAACCCTCTAACACAGGCTCTTCCTGAATGACAGATGAGGGAATTTCGAGGATTAGCTCTTGATTAATATTAAGATCCTGCAGCTTTTTAAAAGAAAATGTGTCTTTATTGAATTAAAAGCTGAACAAAAATCCACAAATAAATCCTGGCATATCCTTCAGGATTTGTAAGACCTTTAATAACTGTATCAAGACGAGTCAGCACAGCCGCCTCTATTGCTTTTATGTGCCTCTTGTACTGGTTTTGCACACAATAAACCACAATCTCTCAATGCACACATGCCAAAACATGACAAAACAGTACCTCGAAAAGGTGATTGCACTCGGCAATCATGTGCGCAAGCCCCTGAGTTGCCGCAAGGTTCTCATTCAGGTCCTTTTGGTCTGGCCGCCCAGTGGCATACTTCTTCTGGATAGACCTAAAAGACATCGTATGCACAAGCTCCCATGTGATACATAATATTTTACACATTTTTGTAGCTGCAAGTGTATAATCTATATATCACAGCACATTCAACACATTTATACGAAGATCCAAAACATCTTTCAAGTTTCACTATTCTCCCTACCCCCTTCAGGCCAGTCTGGGTAAATTTCAAACTACCCCTCACTTTTTTCCACACCTCCTCCTGTCTCTGGCCCTCAGGCTAGGTGTCTGCTCAGTGTCGAGTAATGCTCCCTAATGAACACAATGATGGGGGAGTTGTCTTTATGTTGAGTTAATAAAACACTTCACGCCTTCTCACGACACCTCAAGGCCTTAGAGACCTAATGACAAAGCACACATATCATCCTATAGCTCCTATACACTCTTTTCAGCCATTCTTAGTAGAGCACATATGTTTGGAATGTGCAAAAACGGAACTCCATTACCTCGGCGACAAATTATCATTCTTCATGATGTTTAGGTGGAAGAGAGAAGGAGCGAGGCACACTGCCAGGTTCATTGGGGTCATCTGGTTCTCCTCAACAGAGGAAGTGACATCATTTAGGAAGCACAGCAGTGTCTGCAGGACATCACGGTTTTCATCGGCCATTAACATGATAGCTGCCTGCACAGCCTGTAAGCGCTGCTCTTTAGGGACATCTGGGTGGACAGAGGGTGTGTTAGCTATTTGAATGTACTGTGTTAGAAGTATTTGTGCAGAAAAGTAGATACGCAGACAGGAAATGCTCTTACACTGGTATATATGGAGGAAGGTCTCGCCCATTTTACTCGTGAGGAGAGGCTCAGGCAAGTCCCTGAAGAACTGTTTGACCATGTCTGCCACATCATATGCTGACTGATCCTCGTAGTTCACATTTTCTGGGGAAGTTTCACACATTTGCCGCAGAGCCTGAATACGAGACTTTACCCCGGATTTACGGAAAAGTCCCACCTGAAACATGAAGAGAAACGCAAATAAGATTTTTATCTTTTTCACATAAAATTGTGATTCTTGGTTGTTAAGTTTGATAGCCTGGGTGTATAAAAGGGCAAAAACGCTTCCCATTAAGATTTCACTTAAAGTATTTCACCTCTGTATGAGTGGCTTTCAGGCATGGCTACATTGTCAACAACAGACATTTTTTTGTCCAATGACAGGAGACTTGCTGAACAAAGTCCAAATATCCTTTATTATAATCTGGTCTATGGCTCGGGTTGCTCTTTCTATATAAGTTTATAGACTTTTTTCAGTAATTTTTTTCATCTGCCAGTCCAAAATCATAAGCGTATCAGACTACATTTCTCTACTCAACAAGTCAAATAATTTAAAGTATCATTCATAACCACAACCTAAACATTTGTTTAAAACGTAACTCTAAAAGTAAGCAATGGTAATAAAGATTCAAGTAACATTAAAATAACATGAAGCTAAAACATTTTATATTGAATTATTAAGATATCAACACACTGTACAGGGAAGAAAAAATGAAAAAAAAATTAGGGTTTGTGTGGTTCATCTGTCTTTAGAAATAGAGAAGTGGTTGGACATCAAGATTTTGAATGAGTTTGGAGTAACTTTGACTCTCACTTAACTTGGAACAAACCTTATATCAGTCTTACAAATGTTAATGAAACTCTGTACCTGGTCCAAACACTGGCTCCTTAGAAAGCGCAGGGCGAGCTGTAAGCTTATGGGCAGAGGATGTCCATAACGCTGGACATGGACAATCAGGGGAACACCGAATACCATCTTATCCTTGTAGTCTGGTCCCTTCATTCTCTTCATAAATTTCGGCACTGACCTAAAAACATATACACAAAGTATTAAGAAGAAGATTGGTTTATGGCCATAAAGGAACTGTACTGTATGTAGGACCCGCTATAAGAATCTTGATTATATATAATGCAGAAAGGAGTGTGAAAGCAAGAGGGCACAGTTTGAACACTGTTCTTTCAGACTTTCTATTCATCAAATAATCCTGACAAATGTATTACAAACTGTTTTCAACACTGATAATAAATGCTATCAGCATATTAGGTAACTCACCAAGTCCACCCATGCTTATTTGACATGGAGTATTTCTCCATTATAGCAGTGAGACGCAATAGAGAGAACTTCTGCAGCAAGCTGAGCTGGCCCACTGATTGGCTGGATATCTGTAGCGAGATTCCTGATTGGCTGAGGAGGTTTGACATCCTGAAGCTGGGCCATCTAAGACTAAAAATACAACAACAACACGTGAATATTCATGATAAACTAATTTTAAAAACATAATGTAATGCTCTCTAAATTCATCTAAGCAGAAAGATATATATGTGATTGTTTTAGTTTCACTAATAACCGCCTCTCAGCATATCCATCCGGAAGAGTCTCACCGTGGCCGTGTCAGAGAAGCCCCCACCCCCGAGTCCCGCCTCTCTCTGGTGCTGGAGGTGTCTGTTTCATTTAACGAAACCCCGTCCTTGTTGCCGTCGTTTGGTGTGGTTAACCCCTCAATTACAGAAGTACCCTCAAAATCCAGCGTGAGCTGACTGGAAGACTGGCCATCAATAATTCTCTGGTCCCGCCCCCTGCCACCATCCCCCTCCCCATCACTCTCCGGCAAGACGTTTTTTGACCAGTGGTCTACGATCTGCTGCAGCCCATTTACATGCTGCAGAATGTCATCCAAATGTGGGAATATATCCTCCTTCTCAAGGTCCAGTAAGTCACCTGTACTCGCGTAAAGGTGCGAGCCCGGTACGTTATCGTACACACTGATCCTGCTTCCTCGCGTGCAGCAGCGCGTCACGGGACGGTGATCCCTTCCGCCGACTTTCCTGTACTTGAAGGGCTGCGGCTCTGAATCCAGAATCTTCCAGTTTCCGTGTTCTTTACTGGCTGGCGTCAGACTCTCAATTGACAGCGCTTTAGGGAAGGTACCAGGTTTGTGGTCCTTTGGGATGTGCACCAATAGCTCGTCATATGAGCGAAACTCATTTTTGCGGCTCTGCTCGACTGGTCTCCTCCTTTGGGGAGCGCCGGCGAGAACATCTATGTCCTCTAAGTAGATGCCTGCACGTTTGCCAGGAGGATACAATTTTGAGATATGTCCCTTCATGTTCGGGGTGCTTTCGGCGCTGCCGCTGGTTTCTGATTGACTACTAGCTTCACTGCTGGCCAGCGAGTTTAGGCAGTTGTTAGCAGGTGGCATGTTTTCAGCATTAAGAGGCCCGCCGTTTAAAATCTGAACACATCGTAGAGTCTTTAGTGCCGCTGGCTCGCTTTGCAGAACTGGACCGCTGATAACCAAAGAGCGCCGCTCAGAGCGACCCATCGATGGCCCCCACGTCCGACCCAACGTTTCCATCCTCCTCAGGAAGTCTTTGGCACGTGTGCGTCCACGCCGCCTGCTCTTGGCAGGAAGTGAACCGTAATGAGGCAGCTCTCTGGGCAAGTGCAGTGGGGTGAGCGAGGCAGAGTCAGGCATGGCAGCCAAGGAGTCTTCACTGTGCAGGGAGCAGATCTCCGGCTCGCTGAGATCTGTCAGAATGCTCTCGCTGCTGACGGTGGTCCGCAGACCCTCACCCACCTCAGAGGGGCTCCGCTCCTCCGCTCTACCCAGGAGGTAATCGATGTCTTGCAGACGTGACCAGCGCCGACTGTTCCACTCAAACGTCCATCTATTACTGATGGCCAACAGGTCCTCCTCATCAGAGTCCTCACTCTGCATGCACCAGAAAATTCACAGGATTACAAGTTTGATATAATTTTTTTTTTTTCCAGCTCATAAAGTACAGAAAAATAGAATATAGTGCTTTTTTTGTAGCATAACTAAAAACTGACTGATAATTCTCACTCAGTGAAAGATAAAATGGGAAAATGATCTTTTGACAACGGACATGCAACCACATATAAACACTATGGGAAACTTTTTCCCAGTTGATATAAAAATCGTATTTTTAAATAATCTGTCCTTCTCCATTATATATATTAAAGTGCCCCTATTAGGAATTTTTGAAAATGACTTTTCATGCATTGTGTAACACAGCTCTAAGTGAATGAAAACATCCTGAATGTTTTAAATCTACAAGTGCACTGTGTATACAGCTGTTGTCTCTCAATAGAAAGAATCGACTAATTATTAAAATGAGCCCTTTTTTATACAATTTCATGCTGACCTCAACACAAAACATTAGTGTATTGCCCCACCGACAAGTTGGTTTTTTCTTGTTGGTCTGAATGAAACTGCAAACTTATTCTTTGCCACTAGGTGGCACTTTCGAAGCGTTAAAAGCTCACAAACACTACTGTAAATGAAATTCGACAAATCACTGGAGGGGTTTGGAAAAATGAACCATTGAACGAATTTTTTGGGAGACAAATAAAGTAAAAATAAATGCATATTATAAAAAAATAAAAGTGTTTTTTGAACATACATGCATGTTAACCTGTTGTTTAGGACTCTCAAAACCGAATTATGAACATTTTATAACCCATAATAGGGACGCTTTAATAAAAAAACTTTTTTATTGTATTGTATTGTTTGTTTGCGTGATTAATGTGATGATATTAAAACTTCTTTGGACAGATGTTAACAGTATGTTTTATCGTTAGTAAAGGCGAGGCACCTGATCTCATGCAGCCAGCACAGGAAACAGCTGTAAAGGGCTCTGACAGCCTCTTAACCTTTTATATGCCTTCACAACCCATTTCCTATTAAAATAACACAGACCTCCAACGTTTTAATTGAGTAACAGTTATGATGTCAAAAGAGGCTCATGGCATTTGAAAAATGTCAGGAGATTATTTCAAAAACATCCCCTAAGTCATACTAGCTGGTTTGGGGAATTCTCAAATATCCCCCAAACAAGAGGACTTGAACATAACAGGTATCAAATCACTGTCTGGTTGTGTTAAAGACAGCAACACCCAGACACCCCTTTCACATGCCAGAGACGTCAGTAAAGGCATCAGAAATGACCTTCTGAATGAGATCCACAGCTTACAATCATAATTAGGCTGAAATACGACCCCTAAGTAAACAGTCAATAGTCTCAACCGAAGATTAAACCGACGCTTCTATGCTGAAAGCCAACATCAATTGCAATGTCTGCTCTTTTTATATAATCCACTTTTGTTATAAGTGAAAAACCATACAAACAGATTCTAAAGACAGATTTTTATTTCACAGACATACTTTTAAAAAATGTATAAATAAATGCACTTAAAAACTTGAGCCATTGTAATACTAGTAAAAACATAATATTGTATAGATTATTTAATAGATCATATATTTAATTTCCTTTTGCATTTAATATAAATATGTGAATCTTTATTTATTTTTTCAGATTTAAACATTTAATTTAGCATAAAAGCACCTTTTTTAAAATCATTTTATATATATATATATATATATATTTTTTTTTACATTGTGACTTTTAAAAAGATTGGGGTCAGTAAAACTAATAATAATAAAATTTATTATTTAATGCTTTACTTTTATGCAGCAAGTGAAAGTAAAGACTTCTATACAGATACACAAACACACACACACACACACACACACACACATTTCTTTGCAGTTTTAAAAAGATTCACTTAAATCCCATTCAGGATGAAATGTATTAAAAAAAAAAAGGACAGCCACTTACTTTCTTCTTGGGGAGGCTCACGTCCAGTTTCATGGAGGCACACTTGTTCAGAGTGTTGAGTCGACTGGAAGAGAGAAGACACAGTCACTGGTGCATCCGTCACTCTTATCTCCACCACAAAGAAACCATACAGCCACAGAGAGAGAGAGACAATCCACTGTAGATCCTGCACTCGTCTAACCTCTGTTTGCCTCTCTACATGCAGGTATAGATTTCAAGAAACTCTCACTATCTGTGTCCTGATTGGCCGATGGAAAGAGTGACGGGACAGCTTGGCAGTCATAGGTTCTAATCTCTTTCAAGACATGGCCATGAATGAATGAGACTCTGACGGGACTGCAGAAGGAAAAACAGAGGGATAAAGAGCGAGAGAGTGGGCAATCCACCTTCTCGTCCACCTCCTCTTTGATCTAACCCTACAGCGCCCTTTAACGTTCTCATCTGACTGATCTTCACCCCTCAAGAGTTTTTCTCCACCCCTTTTTACACACACACATCTTCTTTACTCTACAAGAGACTACAGACCCTTCGCTTTATATCCATTCCAGACACAAACAAGCTATTATTTGACCTATAAAACCAGACTTGTTGTTTTTGACACGTTAAAATGTGACATCAACGTGGTTAATCAGCTGTCTGCCAACACAATTTTTCAATCAAGATACTTTAATTAAACATCCCAGGCGCAGATGGCTACATAAATGTGCGTAAATATCATGTCTGTGGCATGATAATGAAACGCCATTATCATGCCAGAAGACAGCGTCTCTAAGAGCAGTGTGTGTATTCTCCGACAGTAAAGCTGTCAGATCTCACTAACGCTGTCATTAGAGGTATTAGACAGAGAGACAACCTGCTAGAAACCCTCAACGCCTCAAACCCCGAGCCTTGTTTCACACAAACACACACAACCATCTGTTAGTAGCCTATACTGGCAGCCCCAAACCCCCCTCAGGCCTTTGAGAGGGACATCAGAGCGGACTCCACGGGGGCTGCATTAGGGATCAAAGCGACGGGGAAGGGGACAGACTTTATGGAGGACATGGGTCAGACAGCTACAGAGGTGGGGTCGCCACTGGGCCAGAGCCACAGAGTTTTCTCGTACTAGTACATACAGAATGGCGGGGTTTGGTCTGGTTGTGTACTGGTCTTAAAAAGAACTGCTGATGTTTCTGAAACACATTTGCTCTTAAAAAAGCCTTTGAGTTATATATATATATATATATATATATATACAGTGGGGCAAAAAAGTATTTAGTCAGCCACCAACTGTGCAAGTTCTTAAAAGATGAGAGACCTGTAATTTTCATTATATGTATACCTTAACTATGAGAGACAAACTAAGAAAGAAAAATCCATAAAATCACATTGTAGGATTTTTAATGAATTAATTGGTAATTTTCTCTGTAAAATAAGTATTTGGTCACCTACAAACAACGTCGGCTCTCACAGATGAAGTTTGCTAGAGAGCATTTGGATAATCCAGAAGAGGATTGGGAGAATGTCATATAGTCTGATGAGACCAAAATAGAACTTTTTAGTAAAAACGTAACTTGTCGTGTTTGGAAAGGAAAGAATGCTGAGTTGCATCCAAAGAACACCATACCTACTGTGAAGCATGGGGGCGGAAACATCATGCTTTGGGGCTTTTTTTCTGCAAAGGGACCAGCATGACTGATCCGTGTAAATGAAAGAATGAATGGGGCAATGTATCTTGAGATTTTGGGTGAAAACCTCCTTCCATCAGCAAATGCACTGAAGATGAAACGTGGCTGGGTCTTTCAGCATGACAATGATCCCAAACACACCACCCGGGCAATGAAGGAGTGGCTTCATTGCATTTCAAGGTCCTGGAGTCTCCAGATCTCAACCCCATAGAAAATCTTTGAAGGGAGTTGGAAGTCTATGTTTTTCAAAACATTACTGCTCTAGATGAGATCTGCATGAAGGAATGGGCCAAAATACCAGCAACAGTGTGTGAACACCTTGTGAAGACTTACAGAAAACCTTTGACCACTGTCATTGCCAACAAAGGGAATATAACAAAGTATTTTTATACTTTTATATGCCTCTCATAGTTGATGTATACCTATGATGAAAACTACTGGCCTCTCTAATTATTTTAATTTGGGGGGGGGGGTATTTTGTGTATTTTATTATGTATTATTATGTATTTTATAAATAAATATGAATACTACTTAATTACAAATAATAGTAGTATTAATAAAAGAATCGAAAACATTAATAAACAAATACATTTAATCAAGTTTAATAAATTTCTCATAAGACACAAAATAATATAAAATAATAGACCCAACACAAATGGATACAAACAGCCTCTCATTTTTTCATGTTCTGTTGTGACAAAAAGCTAATGAGAAAAAAATGGAACAGATAAATAAATACGTTTCTAATTATTATTTTCATATCAATTTAAAATCATCATACACATGCAAAGACATTTTTAACGTTACAAAAGGTTTCTATTTTGAAAATCCCTAACAAATAGTAGTATTAATGAAAGAAAAAAAATAGAATAAATTGAAATAAATACAATACTTATAATAATCCCAGACATAAAATAATGACCTTAATGATGGGTACAAATAGCCTCTTTCTCATAAATACATACATTTTCTCTCAAAAATGACAATAAATTGATATGTGGCATTGTGAAAGAAGAATTGCTTTAGAGGTATAGAGCGCTATTGCATCAGCGATTTCATGTGGCATATACACAATAAGACCAGCTAAACTGAATACAAAATTAAATAGAAACAAAAAAAAACAATCATGTTGTCCTTCATGTTTTCATATTGTAAGTGATTGACAATAGGGCCTTTGATTTTCACAGCTGTCATTTTAAGTAAAGACAGTGTATCAAGTTTCGTCCTGTAGACTGCACAACGCTCAATCTAAAAAATCTCGAGACATCCAGATAATCCTAATCTAGAAATTTGGAATCTTACCGGCAAAGAGGCTCCACAAGGTCTTTGTCGAGAAAGTCATGGTCCCTCTTGACAGAAGATATTTCAATGGGAAACTGGGAATCTGTAGGCAGAGACAGAAAACAGATCACTCCTCCATCCTGTTCAAAAAGTTCAACATAACCAATATATTCAGAGTGAGCGCTCACTGAAGTTCACATGTCGATCAAGCGCATGTTATTTATTGTTATTGTCATCAAAGCAAATCAAAAACACAAATAAAAACGGAATGTGATTAATACGAAACAGAGAGATAAAACTCTTTTTGTTTGTCTATCCAGACATCTGCGGAGGTTCTGCAGAGGATCACACAGCAGCTGTGGTGTAATTCTTATAAATCAAAAGCAATCTCTGGCAGACGTTCCTTTACTGATTACATTATACACAGCAGACTGGCTCTGAAACTGAACCAGAGGTTATCGCATAACTCCCTCGATTCCACTCAAGCAAATGCAAATAACTAGCATTAGAAGGATGAACTGATAAAGATGTGCTCTAAGGTGTTTTCCCATTGGAATCTGGGAGTTCTTTATTTATGTAATAATGCCATAATGACCTCACAAAGGCCAAACAGAGCTTCTTCCATTTTATGATTTTCTCATGAGAGGCAAGCTCTGAATTTACACGGAATTAAATATAGAATTGTTGACATTTTATCACTCATTGACGTAAAGTATCATAAGGAGGAGTCAGGGGAACAGAGAGAGAGAGCAGCGGAGAGAATAGTATCCTATCGACCCCTCGGCTGGCCTGGGCGGAAGACTGAGGCAAAGGCCTGTATTTTCCCGGCAGTGATAATGAAGACTTTTTCCCATGACCTCTTCCTCCCTTTGGATAGAAACTCTAGCCTGCAAATAGCTCGCCGCGGCCCTAAAACGACTAGAAAAGATAAAGAGAGAGAGGGGGAAAAAATATGCTGACAAAAGAAGAACACAGCTGTGTAAATGCGTTTTTTATTCCATATGACTGAAATGGAAAATCAAGAATAATTTAGATGATCGCAGCTTGGCCCAGCTGAGGTGGCATTGGATAGGGGTGATCTCAGGCTCAAAGCAAAACTGCCGCATTCCTGATTTTCTACCGTCACTTAACCTCACAGCTGCAGACACACTGTAGATATTTGTTGAGGCAGATGAATCACCGAGCAATTCTTCGACATCTGTGTGTATGTTTATAGATATGAATCCCACTGCTTACCCTCATAAAGTTGGGCATACTGTGGGAATCCCGCTGCCCTCAGCCAGTCACATGCCTCCTTTGCCTCGATTTCTTAAAAAAAAAAAACAATGACATGATTCTTTAAAAGTTTAAGCAATTTCGACCTGATCACACACACACACACACACGCGTTCATGTTCAGATTTATTCATTAATATTATAACTAGCTATTTGCCTTAATAAAACCAAAAACATGCATTGCAATGTAACTGCAATATTGCGTATGCGATATAATGTATTTAATGAGACTAAAATTGTGTGCACATATATAAATACACATATACATACATACTATATAGGCCTGTAGTCATTTAAAGACACTGAAACATGTTAAAGAAAAGAGATTTCTTATGTGTGTGTCTCTTTTTCTGTTTTGTCTGGGTTCTTTAACACATTTCATTGAGAAAGATCCACAAGAGTAAAAACAAAGCGTCTCTCAAAATAAGCCGTCATAAAAGCGGATGGGTCAGGAAATGACCTCACCACAATCTGACAATTATATCCTTTTCTTACAGGATTCTCCACATACTTGCGCTAAATTACACATTTGCTGAACAGAAACCACTCGCAGTCTGCAGAAATCTCCCTCTGAACACAACACTGAACGCTTGCATACAACGCTCTCAAACTAATATGAAGAAAAATCAGACAGTGGTTCTTACACTGGTCGTTCTCATCACTTCATCATGAAGAAGAAACATGTGTGTCCCTCAGATCTGAGCATCCCTTTTTTTTCCCCAAGCTCTCTAAAAGTCCTAAATCTGGTTCTGGTCAGCATACGGTCCAGTTGTGTCCACAGCTGCCTGTTCCTCCTCTGCCCTGTCCCTTTCTTTTGTCCTCTCTCGCTCGCTCTAGTCTAGAACATCCTCACTCTGACTGATGTGCTCATCCTCATAGTCTTTAGTCCTGCCCTCATCCTGTACCTCAAAACTCTCTCTTTGTACCTTTTTGAGCAAACCGTAACCAAAAAGGTTTTGATTTCACAATTCATTTAAAATCAGACTCTATGATTTAATACAAAATCGATTATTATGGATATATATCAGGTACAGTACATGCCAAATTTTCTCAACTAATATTATAGCAACTGCATAGCGTCCCTTTAAAAATACAGCACACCTTTACGTTCATTTACAAACAACTTGAAAACATTCTAGCAACACAGAAGCAATTAGCAAACACCACTCACACTTTCTTCAAGACATCTTTATACTGTATAACGGAGACAGACAAGAAATTATTGGAAGAGAGAGAAATTAATGAACTCACAATGGCTCCAACCCCTATAACATATTTTAAGCGGCCAATAAGGGGAACTGGGAAGCCTATAATTCTCTCGGCGTGTTCCTTCATTGAGCTGAGATGATGAAAGATGCTACCGTACATGTGTTATGGAGTACAGCAACATTAAGTGACAGAAGCTGTCACGCTAACTTCCATTTCACACATGACTTAGTCAAAGAGAACAAAAACTAGGCACAAACTCTGTTTTGAAACATGTGGATGTGTCATCAGATACATTTGTAGAAGAACAACATGTTGATGCCTAAATCCCTTTCTGGTGTTTTTTACTCTTTCTGCTTCCGATCTGACACTCTCATTCCTCAGTTTGTCCGGTTCCTGGCGGCAGGAAAGGAATTCCTCACACTTTGGTCTACAGCACAGTCCCTAGTGATTAGCTCTCCCCTGAGGGGTATGAATTACTGATTTTACAATAATACCACTGACAAACACAAAGTCCAAGTCTGAGAGACACACATTCCCTTCACAGCACTCGTGTGTCACATAAATGTCATTTCCGCTGCTCCTCTAAAGTATGCACTAAAGGGACACATTATGGAAAATAAGACTGCTCTTGCTCTTTGAACAGTTCATACTATACAAACACATGCTAACTGTTACAGCGCACAGCTCATTTGTAAAAGAGCTCATTTAGAAATTTGGACAATTATGATATCACAGATTAACATATGAACGCCCAAGTAAAGTAACACGTCAACTACTATTTAACAACATACAAATATTGCATCTTTTCAATACTAGTTCAGCATGTTTAGAGTCACACTCACACATGGAAGCAATTAAAGAAAGACTTGATGAGCCCCTTTTACAGCGCAAACACTGCTATCAAGAAACAGCGCTCAGTGGGGGCAGTCAATGCTGTCACAGGCAGGAAAAGCCCCCCTTGTCAACCGCTGTGGATGTTTGTTCTGTTTTAATTCAACTGTTCATTGACAGAGCTAAATAAAGCTTTGGGCTTTTGGATCGCACAAGGAGTTGATTATCAAACGACAGGTTCATGTTGTGTAATGTTATGTTGTATAATTATGGGCATTAGCGTGAATAAAACACGGCATTACATGAGTTTTTATGAGCTTTGTGATGGTCTTAAACATCTACTAAAGTGTGATAAAAAAGTGAATCATAATGATGTCATATTGCTGATGAAATTAGGTAATCAGTCAGCAAACACTATAGAAAATGTCATTAAAGAGTCATAAAACCCACTCTTTTAGTACTGGTTAGCTCTCACCACAGTTTTAAAAAATGCTAAAAAAGTGGGCGTGGTGCACTGCGGAGCAGAGGGGGAGGGGTTTAGTTTCACTCTCGTTTAGTTCAAACACAAATAAATGCACAGCCATTTGTAATAGAAAACATATATATGAAAGTGCTTTTGCACCTCAGATAACTTATTCAGCTGCATATTTATACAAGCTATTTGACGGGTTAAGCCGTCACCAAACTCTTACAAAAGCAAAATCAAAAACTCCTCCAATCCATGAATATTTCTCTTAGTTAATGTACGCGACCTCACAGTCTGAAGCCTGAGTGTCTGTCCAGAGCCATTTCTCAATGGCTTTGAGCAAATCAATACATACTGTTTTGAATTAAGTGAAGCCTCTTCTAATAGGATAAGAACATACAGTCTCATGAATAATTTAAGACACCAACGCATTGTACTGTAGATGTACTATAGTCCATTGCCACATCACAAATTGTGACATCACCACAATGAAGATTTTAAACCTGGAAGATGAAAATACCTCAAAAAAGCTTAAAATTCACCAGTTTTCTACAACAGTTAAAATGATCGGATGGTACTATAGAACGGTCTTTTATGACGTGCAACACAAACATCTTTGACAAAGTCTGGGGTTTCATGACCCTTTAAAAAATATAATATCTTGCATCTCCAAAACAGACTTTTCTTTTTATCCAGAGTCATCTGGTTTGTTATGTTAGGATAATATTGGACCATGATACTACTATTTGAATATCTGGAATCTGAGGGTGCAAAAATTGTATATAAATTTGTCAAAATAAAGTTCTTAGCAATGCATATTGCTAGTTAAGTTTTGATAAATTTAAAGTTACAAGAAATTTACAAAATATCTTAATGGAACATGAATTTTACTTAATATCCCAATGATATTGGGCATACAATGTATTTCTGGCTATTGCTATAAATATACCATAGCGATTTAAGATTGGTTTCGTGGTCCAGGGTCACAATTATTAAGCAGCACAACTGCTTTTTAACATTGATAATAAGAAATGTTTCTTGAGAGGCAAATCAGCATATTACAATGATTTCTGAAGGATTATTTGACTCTAAAACAAGGAGTATTGGCTGATCAAAATTCAGCTTTGCCATCAAAGCAGTAAAGTCAATTTTTTAAATACATTAACATAGAATTGTAATACTTCGCAACATACTACTGTTTTGATCAAATAAACGCAGCTTATGTGAGCATACGAGACTGCTTTCTTAGTATGTCCAATTGTAGTGGTAAAATACACATCTGATTTTAATTTTAAACATTTAAATTAAAACCATGACAATTTCTTTATATTTATTTACAATTGGTTAACCTCAATTTCCAGCTTGCCAATATATATATATATATACTGTATATATGAATAGAACTTGCACTGTTCTTGGAACAGTAGTAAAAAAAAAAA
>JAUCNO010000002.1:7647027-7662812 GCA_032353835.1 Enteromius viviparus | reverse complement strand
AGTGATTAGCACACCTGATTCTGATCATTTGAATGGGTGAGCGAAAACTTTTGGTAATATAGTGTATATATATATATCTTCCTGTGTGTACTGTGTATACTTATGTATATATGAAATCAGGTCAATCAGATATATTTTCCTTTCTATGACATGGCATGTTTATGTATTAAAATGTCCCAAAATAATTTAAGACGTTTGTTTGAATATTCAAAAAATATTTTAAGTTATTTTAATATTGTTCTTAACTAAAATTTTCTTGTAAACAAAAAAACATACTCTATCTATTATTCTCTCTACTTGTGTCATCTTCACTACTGCTGTTATTTATTTGCATGTGGGCTAATAATTAAACCTAATTTTTTTTTTTTTTTTTTTTTTGCTTATGATCTTTAATCTCTTTGAGTGACAATCAGATTTGTGCATTATCCACACTACCACGTGGCTAAGTTATTCCTTTTTTTGCCTTGTTTATTGGTTCTGTTTTGTATGAGAGAGAATTACAGTAATTAAAGTAAATTACATGAATTACAGTAAAGGCTTTATTGTTGTCATAAGTCGAGTCAAGTCACTTTTATTTATATAGCGCTTTTAACAATACAGATTTTAGCAAAGCACTGAACATTATTAAATAGAACAACAGAGTAATGGTAATGTAATGACGAGAATTAAACTTTATTTATCAAATGCAGAGACGGTCTCTGTGGTCAATTTGCAGAGATTGAAATCAAATTGCAATCTGTCATTTGCAGTTGGGGAGAAGGCTACGGGGGGATAAATGGGTGGAATTTACATACCATTTGCCCCAAGTATGCCTTTTAATCAATTCACCATTTCACTCTTAATTTTAATTTTAAATTTTAATTTTATTGTGTGTACATATACATACTTATACTTGTTTATATTTATATATAAACATTCAATTCTACCTTTATTCTATTTTATTTTTATTGTTAGATATTTTTTTATATTGTTATACTTATTTACTGTACTTATTTTCATATTCTACCTTATTTTGCCATTTTAAATGTTTACTAATGTGTCAACTTGTTGGGGCTATTGTGCAATACATTTCACTTCATGTCATACCGTGTATGTATGTGAATGTGACAAATAAAATTTGAATTTGAATTTTAATTAATAATTTGGTACAATGCACTTGTATACATAAATGTTTTTACATTGTACTTTTTATACTTTATATTTTTTAAACCTATTCATATAATTACATTTGTAATTAATTTCTGTAATTACATGTTTAATTACACTGTTGACAAATCCCTTACACCACCCTTAAATCTACCCATGTGTGACAAATGAGACTCTTATGCACACCAAGGCTGCATTTATTTCATCAAAAGAACAGTAAAATATTGTGAAATATTATTACAATTTTCGGTTAATTTTTATTTTCATATTTTTTAAATGTAATTTATTCCTGTGATGGCAAAGCTGTATTTTAGCAGACATTGCTCCAGTCTTTAGTGGCACACAATCATTCTAATATACTGATTTATAAAAAATAAAAAAAAATTGTGCAAACCATGATTGTTTTCAGGATTCTTTAATGATCACAAAATTCAAAAGATCAGCATTTACTTGAAACAGAAATGCCAAAATAATAACCAAAAAAAAAGCACTTTACAATCCGCAAAAGGCATATTACATACTTACACACCTATCCAGTTACACACACAGTCTTTCTTTAGTGTGCATATACACATATACATTCTCCCACACACACACACACATTCCAGTGTCAGCCATTACACTGGCTCAGCTCCCTCTCAGAGGGGGGTGTTTCAGAGGGAAGTTTTACGTTGGAGATTTATGTCAGTAGGTTACAGTGGTGACATGACTGGTGCAAGGTGTGGAGAGAAAGGGAAACCCATGAACACAAGGTTAAAGCAGTGAGTCTGATTCACAATTCCATCCTAGGTGGGTCACAGTTAAACCGGACACGGCACTGCAACAGAGCCTGAACCTCCTCAGCCCACAAACCGAGAGGAAAAGAGCTCAAACCTCAAAATAAAACGTTGGAGTAACCCTACCCGGTAAACAGTGGTGCTGGAGCCAGTCTGGCGCTGAAAGGGTGTCAGCGCCACTAAGGTCTCACACTTCAAGAAGAAGTGTTAACATTTCTATATACATCCTAGTGAGGATTTATGTTTTACACATTTTAGAAGCACAGGGCTGTGAAGAAATTGAATAAAAGCCTGTATCAACCATAAACAACAAGGATGATTCTCATTATATGCGAAAAAAAAATTAAATTGTCTGCCATTATGACCAGCAAAAATCCAAGCTCAAAGTTGTATGAATGTGTGTGAACCTGTGCGTGGCCCCAAACGTCACTCCATGTTAGCGTGGTTATCAGCTAACTGCTCATCTGTGTGAAAGAGTGAATTCATATCGAGTCACTGGGGCCCCTCAGGAGACCCTAATGAATATTCATATCAGAGACCCGTGGGCTTCACAGGGAGCCACTGGCCTTTGGCATCTTGTACTACTTTCTGAAAATCTTCTCGACTGCAACTGACCACATCGCAAAATGTTCTAGAAATATGTCCTTCACTTGTCCCACAAAAAACAGTACAAATCAACCCCCAAGTGCCTTACAGAGAGCAGCCAATCAACTGGAGACCTGTTTTTGTGAGCAAACATGCCATTGAGCGCGAGCGTGTAATGGGATAGAATTGGGACAGACAGACATCCACAGAATCAATGGGAAACAGGGACTTAAGAATGGCACAACTCTCAGCTTCTGCATAAGGCTAAGGATTTTCCCTCCTTTTTCTTTTTTTTTAATACTCATACTTCACACATTTAAACTTTAGGATCACATTATATAGCTTTGATGCTGCGTAAAAGATTAACATAACAGGAAATTAACATTGCAACAAAAATAACATAAAATAAATACATTTACTGCCTTAAAAGCTCCACAGATTTCAGGGGCAAAAGGTCAATATTTTATTGCCAATGGTGCACAATTGACACAGAGGTCTCCAAATATCTTTCTATTGGTCAGCGTGGAGAATTCATAAACCTGCTACTTTTAAACGCAGTCTTTTGCCCTCCAAATTCCAAATCCTGTAGATTTCTATCAAAACGACCGGATTTTGTCCACGAAAAAGGTATCTTTCGACAGTGCTGAAGAGAAAGCTGCATGTGTGTGAATTTTGGTTTGGGTAAATAATTACAGGCTTGTGGTCGTTCAGTGACGAGCGAGGAATGCAGGGCCACAAGGTCAGATGGACATAGTCACTGATCTAACTTTCAGTATAGGGGCTTCTCCGCACATCAAGGCTCATCTCTGTCAAAACATGAAGGAAATCCCCTTCAAGTTTCCAGTAAATACCACACTATTTCCTTCCTCTCTTGTCTTCTGCAACCACGAATCACATCTTTTAGATGTCCCTTGGACGAAAACTCATCTTCAGACTTCCCCTAATTCCAAACATGCCCAATATCCTACAACTGATGTTTCCCTGCTGTTTCCAAATGTTTGAGCAATTTAACAGGCTAATTTGTTTCCTTTCACAAGGGCTTTGACTTCTAATGTTCTTTAAATAAATGAAATACAAATAGTTCCACCCTCTCTCTGACCCTGAATGAACAGGTCATGTTTGATAGCCGTGGCTTTGGGACTTCTATGTAAGCATCCACTTTTTGCATATGAAATAAGAAAAAACTAGGGCTATTTATATCGACACTTTGTACTGCAAACAACCATTATTAACTATTTGTTATACTAAGCCCACATTTTCCGCAAATGTTTCTTTTGGGGTTTTCCTAAAAGACACTGAGCAATGAGTCTAATGGCATCATTCTCATCAGAGAGCCAAAAAGCCTGTCAAATGGGTCAGAGGCTGTCTGGAGCCTCGGTTGAGTCCTGCCCTGCCCAGAGTGTCCCATCTTTGGATCTCTCTTCCACAACATAAACACACCAATACATTGTTTCCATCCCTGGAGTTGTTTTAATTGGTTCCTCAAGCACTTAATAATGGCACAAGATTATTATCATAGAGGTGAGGATTACTGGGGCTCAAGGGATGGGCTGTGGCCAAACAATGGCTAATGGATGCAGAGGAAGTGTGTTTATGTGAATGTAAGTGTTTCTACTATCCAGAAGAACCCTGTGTTTGTGTTGGCCACCCAGAGCAACTGTTTTCTCCTGAGGCTCAGAGGGACAAAATATCCTGCTCCATCACAACCCCCCTCCTTTCTCAAAATCAGCCCCCTCTGGCCTTTTGAACTGTCAGTGGTGGATTTCACAGATGCAGATATATCTATCTACGTACAGTATGTATATGTGTATCTTTTTTTCTCCATAATCAGGTCATCCCTCAGCATCCTCTTACACAAATTAAGTAAAATTTTACCCAGTACAGTGCATTACAAAAAGCACATTTATGCCCAGGGTACACACACACACACACACACACACACACAATGTACACATGATCCATTAGAGAATATTACAGTGTCCATTTAAGCATGTACTACACTATGAGGTAAAGAGCACATTTAAGCTAGGCCTGCATTTCTAAAGAGGGTTTACTGATGTCTGAACTATAAATAGACAGTCTAGTACAGACCACAAACACAGCATCAACTACAAAACACTCACCAAGAGGCAAAGGCAGATAAAAGAGTGTTCTGTAAGGATAAATGCTTGTAGACTTCTCTGTGCCTTTGTGTGGAACAGAAAGTACCAACCATTATTACAGAAATTGTACATTATTGTTAGCCATTGTATTAACCAAACATCAAAATAACAAAAGATTAACCCAAAGCTTACCAAGAAGTGTGAAATACTAATTTATTGAATATATTCTTAAAAATTGGACACAGTTTGATTTAATTTTTTTAAACATACACCTAAAATTTAGATAGCATAACAAACCCCAATTTATATAATCCAAATGTAGTAATTTATTCATCTGTCTATATATTTTACATTTTTCATATATACACACAGTATACACAATTTAATTATATATAACATTAATATAATTAAGTATATTTAATTTTATATATATATGTATATATATTTATTTAAATATTTTAAATTGTTATAATTTATATTAAAACCAAAAAGTATAAAAAGGTTTTTTAACAATAAAAAATGATAATAATAAACACTACATAAGATAAACAATAATTATGATAAACACTATAACATCCAGAACAAATGTTGCCAGATCTGTTTACTGAAGTACCTTAAAACCCCTCAAATTACCATCCAGGAGTCGGGGGGCCGGGAATCTTAGTGCCACCCAAGTGGGCAAGAGCCAGTGCCACAGTCGACTGGAAAACACACCCTGATGCCAACAATTCCATGGGAGGGATGAGGGTTGTGTGTGCGGTTTGTTGTAGGAACAGAGTAGGCTGTCTGCCAAAGCTTAGAGTGCTGAATTAGCAGTCCAATTAAATGTGCTCAACACTTGCACAGCAGGCTAATTAAGCGACTTTGGTTTAGAAACAAACTAAATTGACATCCTACTAAAGTGGAATCTCTGAGACTCTCAAAACTCTCTCCAGTTATTACAAACATCCAACAGTTTTACGCTAGAGAGTCTCTTATAGCGTCTTACTGTAACAGCACGGTGTGGTTTTAAATGCGATGCGCTGTTAACTGCAGAGCCAAGAGCTTCTTTTTTACTGCCTGCAAAATATGCTGTCCCACACAACTCTTTTTATTGAGCGTTATTTTTTAATCAAATCTAAATCCCACACAAGATGAGTCTAATTGGACTTGTGCAAGGATTACCGCACGTATGTGGCGGAATACACACTTTTCTACACTCATAACATATTAAAACGTATGTATGTGGTTGTGGGCAAGATTAGCCTCAGTGAGTTTTCCCAGGGGAACACATGCCTGAAGTGCCAGAGAGTTTGGAAATATCACTCTGTGTTCTATCAGGTCCTGTACTGACAGGCAATGTCATCTCACGAATGATACGCTTAATACCTGACACTAGTGAATGTAGGTCTTTCTGTGTGAGTGTGTATTCTTCCTAAATAATAATTCCTAATGTTTCCACAGTTTTAAAAAGCTCACACATCCTCTGCAAAAGCTTGTACATTAAGCTTTCTGATTAAATATAAATTCATGCTTTCTGTTGTTTTTAGAAATACTAAACCCATAGCTGAACGCATGATGAAATCTCAGATCTTTAATAAATACACACAATGAACAACCAATGTAAATGACAGATGTTCCAGTTTTCCAGACATCTGCTGCACTTTCTTCATGGCAAGTACACAGTATAATCTATGAGAGATTTTCTATATAATTCTAAGAGAGGACAGTGACATTTATTGAGAAAATCTCTAAGAGCATTAGTTTATCTGGTCATGACTGCAGAATACTGAAGGGATTCCATTTGAATGTGAAGTGCTTTGAGTATCGAAATGCTTTTAGGAGCACTTATTTCTTTAATAAAGAAAAGATATTTGTTTTAATAAAGAAAAGCTCTTCGATTAAGTTGGAAATGCGTTTTAAAATAATAGACTTGTCTGGTCTGTCATTTTGGAGCAATGTATACAGATATCAACAATCATACAAATAAGAAATTTAGTGAATGAACTACCTTTAGAAATGAAAATGGAGCACCACAGCTGTTGTGCCTTTCACTTTACATTTCTGATCAGTGATGCATCATGGGATACAGCATGGAGGCCAAACAGACTTAAACCTGTCATAATTTCACTCTGCAACTGTTAAGTGAACATGCTGAAAATCTTTCAATCACAATCATGTTTATCCAAGTCTCTACAATTTTACAAATGCAGGTTCTCAAAGGCACTCTGTATTTAACAAAAGATTCTTTATAGCTCCTTAGATTTTCAAAATGCTCATCACGCTGTAAAAACAAAGTGCTTTGGGGAACCTTTTTGTGTGTTTGTTACTGTAAACACCCTTATAGAACCGTTTTTAAGAGTAAAATATCTTTCAAGGAAAACAAAAGGGAGACGCTTCAAACTGATCAAACACACACTGCTATGAAAATAGGATTTCTTATGTGCTGGGTTTGCATTTTGAAAACGCATTTCTATGGTACACGCTGCTAAATGCTGACACACACACACACACACACACACTCACGCTTCCTGACCCAGGCGTGCTCAAACAGCTATGCCATTTTCAAGCTCCACATGCAGACACATACACATACGTGATGTACCAAAAGAAAGAGCAAACAGTGAAGTGTTACACTGTGAACATTGTTAAATTACAGTATTTAACTGTAAAATGCCATTTGTGATAACTGACAAAGAGGCAGAATCTAATTAATATTAATGTGCAGACATGCATGAACAAATGCATACCACCAAAGAGCATGCATGCTCACACGCACACACAAATCTGCTTGGTAAAACATTATGTCCTAAGGCAATGGAAAACAAGCTAGTGGACATTCTGTGAGACTCAAAAACATTCAATTAACAAGAAAGAAATGACAGGATTGAATGTGCGCTCAACTATTATGATACACGCATACACAAGGGACACAATATGGGGGGTGTTTTTAGGTCATAGGAATATCACAGTGAATAGATGTAGATTGGATTAGTCCAGATGAAAATGAAATTTTGGGATCAATGTGGTCCGTAAGCGCTTAAGCATCTCTAAAGATAATACAGCATTGCAGAATATTAATTCTCGAGGTGAGATGTGTTGGGGGTAAAATCCTCCAGCTGAACACAGAGTGAAATTTTTCTGCACGTGAACTTGAGAGAAAGAGGGTTTTGCTAATTTAGACACCAGCTGGACAACAAAAAGAAGAGTGTGGAAAATGTTATATTACATACATACATCCATATAGCAATTGACCTGTTGACCACATCAACGCAGATCTAGACAAGAAGAGAAGACACAACGGCAACAACATGCAGCTTATGCTGATTTATATTTTCTTAATCCCAGTTCATCCTAAAAGTTTTATGAATATTGTTATGAACATTGCATGAAAAGAATGATTCTTAAGCCTTTTAATAAAATGAATGATTTCTGAAGGATCACGTGACAATGAAGAGTGAAGTAATATCTGCTGAAAATTGACCTTTTCCATCACAAGAATGAATAACATTTTAAAATGTATTACAATCGAAAATGGCTACATTGCTTCACAATATTACTGTTTTTAATAATATTGCATTTTTCATCAAATACATGCAGCTTTAGTGAGATTAGAAGCACCCCCCCCCCCACACACACACACACACAAATCAATTGATCCAATTTTTAGAACAGCTGTGTATGTAAATCAAAGTTTTTTAATAATATATATATTAATTAATTAATTAAAATATATAACATTTATCGAACATTTTTGTCACTTTTTTTTTTCAGTTTTTTTCTGTCAATGCATTTTCATGTAAAAATAATAAAATAATTTTAAAAAATACATACAAACATAAAAAAAAATAGCCAAAATATTGAGTAGAGTATTCTGCCTTATTAATTTAAACAGCAAACAAACTCTCCATGGCATTTTTTATTTATCTATTTATTTACATTTGCAAGTTTTTGCTGCTGTGAAGCTTTTAAAGTCATTTACTGCATGGCTTTAACCATGGTTAAGCATTCTGCTCTATGTTCAGCCTAACAGTCCTTAAACATGGTGAAATTCCTGTAAATATGAATATCTCTATTGCAGCACAGAACGGAGACAAAAAAGCTTTTAGCAGCAGGTTCATCTTGGTCAATGCAGATAGGCCAATCAGAATACCTGCCATCCAGTAACAATCAACCTAAAGTCATTAAGGGCAAAATAAATGCTCACCCTTCTCTTTCTCTTTTCAGCTCTTCACATTAATATTTCTCTCTCATGTCCCACAGATTCGTCCTCAAACACACAGGCGGTGCATCTGCTTTACACAACAGCAGGCAGGAGCTAAATTTAACTCAGAGGAGAGAGTGGAGAACATGTTCTGTACCTCTACTGGTCTCTGAGACACAGGACCAGACAGGATCTGGGGTGGAATGACCTTCTATAAAACACACACACACACACACACACACATACATACATACAGCAGCTGTACTGGGTAATGCATCTTGATTGTATAAATTATTGCAAGAGCAAAAAAGTACTGTCATTCATTTTATTCATGTAAATGTATATTGTTTTCTCTCATAAATGTTAAACACAAATGAATAAAGTTAAGAATAGTGCTACAGTAGCTTAAACATCAACCATCGCACAACACACATGAAATTATCAAGGACGTATGACCAGATATATGCAGCACTGGGGTATTGTACAAACGCAGCGTGTGAGGTTATGTGAGAGGGCATTTCAAGGCCTTGTGTGGCATGACCTCTGACCTCAGGGGTGCCTCCAGGGGCCCATTACACACATCCACGCACTTACCCAAGGCTGCTCAATAACATTAACGCGACGGGACTCCTGATAATGGCTCTCACTGGGAGTCCAAGGTAAACCTGAGTCCTTTATAAACACACAATGCAAAGCTGTTCAGACACTTACTCACTCGGGCTAGCGCCTGTGGAGTCTGATGCCTGACACTGTCAATCACGACACTAGCTATGTTTCCATCCACCTATTTTTATGCGCATTTTAAAATATCACATTAAAAAAACTCTTTATTGTGTTTCATCTGCTTGTTGTGATGTGCGAGTAATTGGCCTCTCCTACTTTTCTTAGTGATAATAGAGCTAGTTTATCAAGAAGTAACGATCTTGGTTCTCTTCGAGCCAGAAACTGTGCTTTATTCACAAATGTTTTATACGATATACCAGTTAAATTTGCACCTTTGGTCGGAAACAGCAAGCTCTCATACAAAGAAGATTGTTTCTTTGTACAATAGACAAAAACATTGGCAATTGGTTTTACAATCATTTTGCTGACATGAAACCGCATTCTATTTTCTAATGTTGTTTTACATGCTTTCACATAGTTATCAAACCACCTTTAAAAATAATCTTTAACAAAACATTACAAACTACCATTTCCTTCTCCAGACATCCATCTCATGTTTCCAGATGCCACAGAAGCATGAAACAAAAAACTATTTCACAATGCTAAGCAGTACATTATAAAACCTTTTGCAACCACAAACTAATGGATATGAGCCTTAATGAGGGAGATACAGCCAGGGAGAAATAGCCATCTAAAACGTTGTCTTTTCTCTCTTTTCTATCCATTATCATCTGTTCATTTAAGGCCGTGCTGTGTGGTTCTGTGGTGTGGTTGATTCTTTTGTGAATGTGTTTTGACCAGCGTGTGTGGCATAAAGTGAAAACAGCCTGTCATTATTTTTGGAAAGCCGAGCTTTGACATACTGGAAAGACCTAAGAAGTCATTCCCAGAAATCCAATTTGACTGTCAGTCATGGAAATGGATGCTTGTGAAGGGACAATTCATGAGTAAGTACTTCTGTGTTTGGGGGGGAATGGGAATTGGAACTGTAACGGAAAGTGTAACAGAAACAGGAATGCCAATAAAGAAAACTGGAAAAAATTAAACGGAAATGACAAAGAAAAAGGTTTTAATGGAAACAGGAAACAGGAATGAAAATTAATTGGAATCAAACATGGATAAAAAAAAAAAGGTGAAAACAAAAGTGAAAAGGGGATAAAATACAGTAAAATACAGTAAAAACTCTAAAAATGTTACGGTAAAAACCTGTTAAATGGTTAATGGCAAATACCAGCAAAATTTATTATGAAAAATGGTTAACTGACATTCCCAGAATTCCCTGTATTGCATTTCAAATTGATGTTTTTTCTTTAAAATAACTATGTTCCTTCATAGTTTTTTCTCATCAGCTTTGTTTATTAGGGTTGTATGTAATGTTGGTAGGCAGTTTAATAAGTCTCAGAATGATGGTGTTTAGTGTTTGTGTGAATGACACTGAGCACCTTCTATATATGTTCATATTTAAAAGCTGCTTGTGATGGGCTTTGGTTCATCATGTGACTTTCTCATCACCACTTGCATTTATTGGTTATCAGTTTCAAAGGTACAAAACAGATTTCAGTACTGTAATAGATTAGTATATTAACATTATATCAATGAAAATACGGTATTTAATTGTAAATTTACCCTATAACCGTAAAGCCTAAAATATTACGTGACGTATTTCGTGTTGTCACATTCTGGCAGTCACAGCTACCGGATTTTACTGTAAATTTTATGGATTTTTACAGTTTTTGGTAATTCAAATGAGAAGAGCAAAACATACCAGAGTAGAATTATTGAAATAGGATTTCAAATCTAAACAGAGCAGGAAACTAGGAATACAAATAAGAACAGGAATAGGAACAGAATCAGTGGAATAGAAACTGGAATGAGACCAGAAACAGGATTGCAAGTGGGAATGGGAATAAAGGTCTGCCTACCTGCTGAGTCTGAATTTATCATCCTCCCCTCCTAGAGAAGTAGAAAAAAGGCTAAATGAATCACTGACGATATACAGAAAGTCACCATAGATAAACTTCACCTTTGATCTTTGACCTCAGAAGAGTAAATGAAAACATGTTCGTAGCTACAATACTCGCTTCAAAAAGTGAATGCTTGACAAATGTACCATCAAAGTTCAAAAGGCCATCAGCAATGCTGTTCATTTCTGACAGATAGGAATAAAATGCTTTTATCTCGTGAGAAACAGTCCTTAAAGGACTCGACGAGCATCATCAACTACCATCAACATTCCACCATCGATAGCTGGCTTTACACAGGCTTACAGTCCATAAAAGAGAACATGGCTTTAAACAGAAGCGGAAAAGCTATCACAGGAACGCTAAACTGGATGTGTGAATTTCTGAGGAGGTTTGGAAGCAATATTCATCCTGAGAGCTGATGAGGTTGTTTCAGTTCGGAAATCCAGCAAATGCTGATCTCATGCTTTCTTATTGATTGAAGGCTCCAATTAC
Organism: Enteromius viviparus; assembly: GCA_032353835.1. NCBI lineage: Eukaryota > Metazoa > Chordata > Actinopteri > Cypriniformes > Cyprinidae > Enteromius > Enteromius viviparus. The sequence goes on along the minus strand of JAUCNO010000002.1, from coordinate 7,650,901 downwards.
ACAAGAGAGCCAGCAGACAGAGATCTCACTCAGCAATCAATGGACACTCTATTTTAGTCTTTGATTTCAGAGCTACATTATGTCTACACAAAGTGCGCAGAAAGCCTTTGACTAGCAGCAACTAACAAGAAAGAGAATCAAACAGATTTTGATATAAAAAAGCAGATTTGAATATATACTTTATTTATATTATATTTTATATTAATGTGGTAACATTTTACTTAAAGCCTTTATGTATAATGCATTATAAAGGGTTATTAAATGCATATATAATGCATTATAATAATTCATAATGTGCGTTGTAATACATTATAACTTGTCGTAAATAATTATAACCAGATTTAAAATGCTGATAAGTGTTATAACTGTGGTTACAATTATTTATGAGATTGTACATTGCATTATACATTCAAGGCTTGAAGTAAAGTGTTACCATTTTGTATAATTTATGTATAATTATTTTTATAAAAATCATCATTTAAATACACTAGTGCACCCTTTTTACTGCGAGGTACCTTGAGAATGAGAATGCATTATTGTAAAATAAATAAAACAAATTTAAAACCAAGTACATAACATTACAAATAAGCACAGTCCATATAAGACAAAATTTCTCTCTTTAATCAAGGGGTTAACCTCTTGCTCTAAAAATATTGACACTTTTATGGAAGTTTATTTTTGGTTTGTTTCTGACCTTCATTCTTAGCTAGTCTCAGGGGTGTCTATGAACTGATCTAGTTGGGATAGAAGAAGGCCATTCGACTAGCTAAAGAAATAATAGTTTTCTGATACGACCCACATTTCGGGCTTGCATGTGATTTCTAAAAAAAGAAAGGACCCAGAGGAAATGCTGGCCCTGCATGTCTGACCAAGAATAACTTCAACAATACATGAAAGTGTTAGCTGAGGCTGTACGGTTTTAACTGAACAAATGTTTCTTTTCAAAAGAATAGGGGAAAGATCACATTTTTCTAGAGCTCCCACACAGACCAAAAGTTCCTTTGAGCTAAACTCAGCTGAAAATAGAGAACGTGTGCATAGTCATGCTCAGACAGAATCACCATCCAAGACAAAAGCAGAAGCGACTTCCTACGTCATATACCATCTAGTGATAATTTCTTCTGTATTGTTTTGAAAAATGCCTGATGTGAAATGTGAAGGAAAATAAAAACCTTCAGTTGCTCACTGGAAAAATTCAATTAAGGGTAATGTTGTTGTGGACCCCACTGAGAAATTCATCAAATATCTTCAGAAAAATAGCTTGGAGCGAATTAGCATTTTTGGGGAATATCTCTGTGGTTTTGGCTGGTTCGGTATGTACTGAAGAAGGAAACTGGTTTGAGGTGGTTTAAGCTGGCAAAATTGGTCCTAAGCTGGTCCTAAACAACACATGACTATCTTAAACTAGCTTATGACCAACTTAGGACTGGCTTAAACCAGCTGCCATGCTTGAAAAACAGACCTGACCAGCATATGCTGTTTTTTTTTTTTTTAACAGGGGAAGTGAACCAAGCTCAGTTAACTACATCACAACCCTGGGTAACTTACAGGTTTCCTTCTAGCAGAATTATCTAATTTCCCTCATGTTTACATAACCCAAGAGGAACAATGTAGTTGTGCTGGTCTAGGAGAACATCATGACCTGGTCACAAACGGCTGTTTTCTGGACCCAAGGGATGGGGGAGGACAGACCCGTTATCTGTTTTGCCTGCAGATGGCTGGACGGCGTGCAGGGCTTGATGCGTCCGACCCTCTGTGGTTCGCTCACCACTCAGAGACACATTTGGACAGCTGCATTTTATCAGCAGTAGCCAAGGAAAAATAAACTCAGTCCGAGAAGCCAGGTATGGTCCCACGACCTTAAACTCTGACATAGGCATTAAACAAAACAACATATACTTATAAGTGTAGAAAAAAAAAAATAGAGATGTTAAAGAGTGATTATTTTGTGCGACCTCTATCTGACTCAATATCTGTTGAGTTCCAGGCAATGGATGTCCCCTGCTGCAGCTTTACCGCTAGGCCAGATTTCACACACAACCCCTCACAGTGCCTGGAATTAACAGATATTACTCAACTGGGCCTGTAAATGAGGCATGCACGGGTTTGGTTTCACCATTTGTAACCCTAATGCTTTGTGTACAGAGTTATTTCAATCTTTGTTTGCACAATCTGTAAAATAATTAATACCTATAGTATAAAACTGCTTTTCGGACTCTCTTACTGACTGTTCAGTCTGACAAGATAAAGAGATCAATAAAACGGAGGGAGAAAGTGGTTGAGGTACGTGTCCTGTTTTAACGCGATGAGGCAAATGGGTTTTGATCGACCGTGAGGGATGTAACTATCTGAGGAAAATCACAGTGGTCATGTTTCCTGAAATGTACTTCATCTGCCCTTAATCCCCAGCTGTGTTTGACAACACTGACACCACACAATCCGAATCCTCATCACAGACCTGATCCTAGCTCATGCTGAGGGCAGTGACAGGAAATGAAAAATTTGCTGCATTCGGGTGTAAACGTCACCGTTTATTCCCTCATGAGCTCTCATACTAGACAGGAAACTGGTCTGACTCAGCCACGGACTAGAGTCCAAGGTTATGAAATGTCACACGGGATCACATGGGTGTCTAGTCTGTTAAAGAGTAATAGACAGAAATATACGAGAGGAAACAAACACAACAACAAAACTGTCATCGGCTACTTAATAAAGTAAAACGGGGGTTATTATAAAACTAGAAGGGTGGTTACAACATTTATATCATTATATCAGGATTATTACAATCGTGTTGCATGATTTATTTGCTACTGGATCCATAAGGATTTTCCTTAAATATTCCATGCATAAAGAATAGCCAGTATATCCATTTACATGACAATAAAACTTTGAAAACATAACTGAACATTTATTCTGAAAGTATTTCTTAATTCACACATTTATTGACATTAACTAATTTGAAATTAGATTACTTATATCAGAAAGAAATGAAACAAACTTGAATTAAACAATTAAATTAAGTTGGAATCGATAAGATGGAATAAATAAATAAATACAAATAAAATGTAAAAAAACATAAACACATTTGAGGAAAAAGGATTTCCAGAAAGCATTAAGTGACACTAAAACTAGATCTGCAAATTTCCTCTCTGTGACATGGTAAACTGCTATTTTTACGAGGGAGTAGGCAAACAGATGTCAGACAAACTACAGTAAATTAATCAAAGTTACATTGTCTGACGCGGAGGCAAAGACAGAGGATGTGAACACTTACTCCACCTTACATTTGGCATTCTCTCACACATACACACACGCACACACACATCAATCTTATCTAGCACCACCTAATGAAAGTCAAACAAAGAGACTAACATGGGAAAGAGTCATTCAAGGACACAGGTAATGTAAACATGTTTGAATCATGTCATAGAGCTGTTTTTCTCTATAAAGACTCGCTTCTGGATTGATCAAACAAGCGCATTTGAACTTCAGCATAGCTGTGTGCTTTGTAAACACACCTCATTCCATCAGTGTTCAGTACACATTTGATTTCATAAATCAAGAACCTGAAAAAGGTACATCTAGAACTGCTTTAGCTTCAAGAGAGCTAGAAACAAGTAAGGCTTTGAAACACAGACTTTAAAATGTTGTATGACTACAAGCAAGCCTTTGTAGTAACAGACTCAAGCAATCTCATGAAACGAAACATGACAACATAAGCATTCTTAAACAAGAGCAACTACACTGCAAGAAAGTAATCCTGATTGTTTTTCCCCCTCAAAACAAGATATAATATTTATATATATATATTAGTGCTGTCAACGGATTAATCATGATTAATCACATCAAAATAAAAGTTTTTCTTTATATAATA
>JAUCNO010000002.1:7580014-7646927 GCA_032353835.1 Enteromius viviparus | reverse complement strand
GTCACAGGGGTGGTTGGATTTATTCACAAACACGTTAAAAATATTTATTGAACGCTTCTTTCTTTTCACTTTTGTTTTTACTGCATTATCATAATTAATGCATATAACTTAATATAATCGTACAAAACCAGTAGTTCTGTGTGCAATTAAACAATGAGTACCCCCATATTGCCAAAATGGTATGATGCTCTTTCACCAACGAAGATTCGACTGTGAAATCGGTGGTCGAATCAGGCTCCGCATATCGATGCATCGAATCTTCAACTATTCGGGGCCAGCCCTATAACAAACTTTCCATTAAGACCCTAAAGAATCATATTAGCTTGTGGAAAATTGGCTTTGTATGACTCCTTTAAAAAATGTAAATATGCTATTAAACTAATTTTAATCATCACTAATATTAAGAAGCTAAAATTTACAGTCTCACATGATCATTTAGAAATCATTAAAATTCTGACATGCTTTTCAAGAATCATTTATTAATATCACCTTTTTCAGAATTATTTGATACATAAAAAGTTTTGAACAGTACTTTACATCAATTTTAATGCTTTTAAATCATAAAATGCATAAAAGCATTAAGATGATTTCATTTCTCATTAGATAATTTATTAGATAACAAACTCCCAATGAGCAATGTATTTATTTTTCAGCATTAATTAATCTTTTTTAATATTAGTTCGTAAAAATACAATAGTCAATTTACATTGCATTAATTTAAACAGATACAAGCTTTGTTTTTTTAAGTGTTAAATTAATATAAACTAAAATATATATAAAATATAAATTCTAAATAAAATATTTATAACATAAATCAATAAAACTATAATTTATTAACAATGTTAACTAATATTAATGAACGAAACCTTATAGTAAAGTTATAGATATGTTATATTTTAAGGATATGTTATATTTTATATTTATAATATAAGGACTAAAGGACAAAAAAAAAAATATTTCACGATTCTGTTAAAGGTTACAATGAGTGATCCGAGCTAGTGTCAGTGAGCAACATCAAAAAAAGACAAACTACTTGAGATGAGGGATGTGAAAACAGATGGAGATAGAGATGAAACAATGCAGTGTTGCTATGGCTATGTTCCTTTTTTGCAGCTCTTACTCCCCAGTTAATAATTCATGACTTGAGCTTTGAAAAACAGTCAGAGTGAGAAGAAAGACATACACAATAATATGGAAACACTGCACAGCTCTTGACTAAAAATTGGTCACCATGGCACTTTGGCATGATTCAAATATACTCATCTCATTTCTATTACTAAAAGCTACCTGCCAGAAGCTGTTATATAAAATCCTGTAAGCAATCACTAGCCTACACACAGTAACCAAGACCATCTCTCTAAGATTACGTAATGTCTAAATGGGCTTCACATAAGTAAGTCTCAGTTACTGTGAAATGTGTGTTCCTCTGAAGCACTACAGACAGAATTTATAATGATTAGATATTCATTTCCTAAATGAAATCACAATTATTTATGTGAGTAACCTAACTTGTTAAATAACAACATTCTAACGATCTATTAAGCCAGCAGGAAACCTGAAGGTCATAGAAAAACAAAGATGCAAAGCACACTTAATCCCATAATGATATACAATTCACAGGCATTATAAGTTTTCTTTGAGAACCAAAAAACATCTAGACGATGTGAATGTTTTTACAGATTCATAACAAGCCAAACCATCATACATCCTTTAATATACAATCATGAAATTCTCTGCACTAATTGCAGATCAGGATACGAGTCACAAAACTCAATTACAACATCAAACCATCCCACTCACAAACAAACCCACACTACTGACTGACCTATGCAAGTGCATCAGCATATATATTACTGATTACTAGGATGATTAGCAAAACATATCAAGCAAAAAATTAAATGCATTCACAAATGGCCTCAGCAATTGATTGTAAATATTTGCTAACCCTCAAGTAAACACACATCGTTCAAAGCAATGAAAGGAGCAATGCATTGCCGACTGAATAAAGAACAGATGCAAAAGCTATTTGTGAGCAGTGAATCCTCACTGGAACCTGCAAGTATCGAAAACAACTGAAGAAGTAACAACCTGGCAAACAGTAACATAAAGGAGCTCCAGAAGTCTAAGATATTTTATTTTATTTAATATTATATTATAAGGATAGTTAATATGGTCTGTCAAATATGTTTTTTTGATCAGTTTGGTTTAAATAAAAACGATTATGATTATGATGATTATTAAACATATTTTCAAGTTTCTAAAATCTTTTTAAATTTTAAATCTTAGATGTTCAGTGTGACTATTTTCATTAAATAGAACAGATGTTTCTACAAAGCCTTTGTTAATGAAGTTTAAACTTTCACTACACCCTGGTGAAAGCATTTACAGTAAAGAATTAAGAGAATTTAACTATTGCAAGATAGTAACTAATGTTATCAGCAATTCAGTCAGATGTAGGTTATAGCACGACAACATAATTGACTGCAAAAATGAAAACAATGCTATTGCTGCAGCAAAACTCCAGGGTGCTCCACAGACTTGGCGTATTTCTGCTTAATAATTACTAATTAAATAATGGAGGAAAAAAACTGTCACGACTTACCCTTTTTAGACAAAGGAAGAGGATGCGATTGTTGCCATGCAGAATACAAGATCATCCAATTTCCTGAAGATAAATATAATATCAATGATGATTAACACAAGATGATTGGATGTATTAAAACACGCGTGAACTGCCTAACTGTTAAGTAAATTACTTTTTTTAATTTATATTTACGTCAAGCGCAGAATTTCAGCATTGACAAAAGCTGCAAGCGTCGTGATGCCCACAAATGCCGTCTAGATAGGGCAGTACACTCGGTTTTGAGCACAGCCAGCCACTATTAACGTTACATTGTTGTCATAATCACCGCAGACATTTATCTCCATTAGAGCTACATGTAAATTACATTTATTCCGCTTCGTGAACCCAGAACGCAGATGCCAATCATTAAGACAACACAAAACATTTTTAAATATGCAAGTGACAGTCTGAAGCCAAATTTGTTGTGTTGTTTTTGTTATCTGCAGACAAGCAAACAAAATCTGTGCTGGTGGTATGGCCTTCCTCACGGCTTCTTCGTCAATTTTAGGCGGTTTCACAAATGAAAGCGCACTGGAATGAAAACACGGTTACATTTCACACCGTATAAGCATCGAGGAAAAAAACACCATACCTTGTTTATTCGTGTTGAGCAGTTTATATATTCATATCTTCATACAAGCGTCGTCGCTCAATTCTGCTATTTTCACTTCATTGGTCTCGCGTCTCCTCACAGACTGACAGAAAAAAAACGACCGCTGAGGATGGCGCAGCTCCGCCCTTGACGACCAATCAGAGCGCAGATATTTACCAAAGGAGAGAAATGGAGATCGCTGATTGGCAGAGACGCAAGCCCATCTGTTTTCTTTCATCCATTAGATTCTGGAGCGCCTGGAAGGATGCTGCTGGATACTGACAGGTGCACAGTTGCAAACAACCCAGACAAAAGGCGTATGTAGTATTAGTAATAGGCCAAATGTAGTATTTTAATGGAGTCTATTTTTAAAAAGAACCCAATTTAATTAAAACCGTTTCTCCTCTAGTCGCCCCCTAATGCAGTGTTAAAACATGTTTTAAATGTGCAGTACAAATCCGATTATCACATAAACAAAAATGTATACACAACCAGTCAAAAGTTTGGTCTCTTGTACTCACTAAGGATGCATTTATTTGGTCAAAAAGTCTATGTTGTAGAAATGATTAACTTGAACATGCAGTTTTGTGTCTTGGTTTTTATTATTTACTATTGTTTCTCAAATAATAATAATGGTTTTTACTATTATCAATCTTAAAAACACTACTTTGCTGCAAACTATTATCATTTTCAAGGTTTCCCCGATAAATAGAAAGTTCAATAAAATGAAATTAACATTTAATAAAATTATAGAATTTTTGGTCAATTAAATTTTTTATTTCTTTTTGAGACAGTTCCAAAAAATATCTTTTAAGCATTTATTATGAAATTTATATTTTCACCAAATATATTAAAAAGGTTTTTTAAAGATTATAATAAGTCCTAAAGAGCATTTACAAGTTCGAACTTACTGGTTATTAATATGAGGTGAAGCATGTTTGGCGTGCTGTCCGTGGAGAGAACTCAGGGTTCGGCCTGTTTCAACCCTACTGGGCTCGGGAAGTGCGTGGCTCACCCCCCACCCCTACCCCCCCTAGGAAGAGAAAGCAAATAGGTGGAGTAGGGTAGGAGTAGGGATGCTCAGTTCTAGACACTGAGGGGAAAGAGGCTCATGCTATTTATAGGAAATATCTCTTGCACTAATAGGATGATGAGATAATAAGATGATTAGAGCAGACACAAAAATATAAAAAGGATGTGAGAAAAAAATCACTCATTCATGGGGTGTATTGTCTTTTATAAGAAATTATAAATAATCAACAGGCTTTTTTTACTAAGAGTTTAAGAACTCTGTCATACAGTGATTAAAGTACAAGGAAATCCTTGGCTTGATGGTGTCAGTTGTAAACAGACTTCTTCAGATTGTCAATTATATGTACCTTGACAAATTACTTGAGCATTTAAAATATGATCATATTTACATCTAACTTTGAATATTTGATCACACACCTTGAGATGGGTAGAAAAAAACCTTATAAATAGTATACATGAATATAAAAATAAAACGCTTTTGCAGTGTTGTAAAAAAACAAAAACAAAAAAACTATGTATCTAGTGTATATCAGCTTTCATGGCTAATTGCGCCTCTTAATCTTGATTGCATGCTTCTGTTTAGTCAGGATCCATTTTCTTTTGTTGACTAACAGGCATTCACTTTAATGTGTCTTTTAAGTGAAATGTCAGAGCAAGCATTAAAAAAACAAAAAACTCTTTGCTGTACATTACAAATGACTTCAAATTCAATCTCAAAAACCACATATTGAAACGTTTCCATAAAAAAGTCCTTGATGTAAATAAGCTTTTTGAGAGTTCCTTTGATTCCTCAAAGATGGGCTGTGCAGTAAATACCTACTGTACATTGTACTTCACACTCTTTTTTTTTTTAATCCTTCAAGACAAACAACAAGCTGAGTTCAGTGGCATTGTGTTAGGAGGAAATGGACAATGGAGGAGTCCCAGGCACGTATCTAGCTAAAGTAAAATGCTTCTCTTTATGGAGAAAACTGTAAAGCTAGAGTCATGCACCTAAAAAGAGCACTCCATATAGGAACCCAAATGGCAGGAATCGCAGTGCCATCCTGTCATCCAAATTTTTCCAGCAAAGACTGTTCTTCTCCAGTATGAACGTGTGATTATGCTATGATTACACTATGATACCAATTACTCACAGGCTCTTTCACCCGTATTGGCTATCCATGTCTGCCACAGACATTCGCGGCAAGGACATTTTTGCAGGGTATTCTGCATTTCGAGAAGGCTCCATGTAGATAGTAGAGCTGGTGAGACTCTTCCGGTCTTTCTTTGATGCAGAGCGCCGCTGCCAGCGGCACAGGAGAAGCTCCACCTGCTCTCTGAAGAAGCTGGTGGTCAGGGTGTAGAGGATAGGGTTAAGGGCACTGTTGATAGGAAGAATGAAGATCACCACCCAGGAGTTTATTGTCCCTGCAAAGATAAACATAATGCATTAATGTCAACAAAAAGAACTGGCCATACTCAAATTCTGTGCCAAAACATTTTCAGGAAACAATGCTATTTGTGCACAAAAGAAGAAAAGTGCAATTTAATTTTATTTAAGTTACTGCAAAACGTCTATTTTAATTAGTGCCATCAAAAAAATGATAATGAAAAAACGGGGAGCTCTGTAAATACACGCTACATACCTGGAATCTCAACTTTTAGCAGAGAGAGGGTTTTGACCAGAAATATTGGTATCCAGCAGAGGGCGTCAGAGAACACGATAAAGAAAAAGCGGTTGGCCACAGCCACATCTTTGTGTAGCCGACTGCGCACATCTGTGGCATTGATGCCGGTTTTATAAATGGAACAGAACATGCTGGAATAGGAAACGACAATCACCAAGAACGCCACCAGATTAAGACCTGTGAATACACAATACACAAATATTTCAGGAAATGCGCCTGAAGACTGACATAGGAATGAAATAGACTGGATGGTGGGTACTTCATTTAAACAGTTGACATCCAGACCAGACATCCCTGTTTACCCAGAAAAGTTCCGGTTGTTAATGTAAATAAACTATGTCCCGTTGCAACTTGTAGTTCTGTTTTTTGCTGTGTTGTATAAAGTAAGTAGGCTAATCAGCGCACACTAATCAATGGTTTTGACAAACTGGACATTGCAAAAAAAAAAATATATATATATATATATATATATATATATATCAATTTGTTACTCCACTATATATTATATTATATTATAATATAAACTGTCAGAAAAAAACACTATTTGAAATCTCTTAAAAGTTTTGTTTTATATATTTTACTTGCTCCAAACTAATGAAGTCCATAACAAAAATATTAAGCAGTATGACTGTTTTCAACATTGATAACTGATTTGCATATTAAATGATTTCTGAAGGATCATGTGATACTGAAGACTGGAGTTATGTCTGCTGAATATACATCTTCCCATCAAATGAATCAATGACATTAACATAGTTAAATTCAAAACAGTTGTTAAAAATTGAAATATGTCATAATATTATTTTTATAATATTATTATATTATTTTGGCTTGTTAAAAACCAAACAATAACCTCATTAGTATTTTATTAGTAATTTTTTAAAACGTTTGACTGGTAGTGTATATTATATTAATAAAAGAATTAAAACTACTAAATAAACACATTAGCAAACATCAAAAGACACGAACCAAGAAATATCCCTGTGGAGTATCCTTTGGCTGTTGGTTTCTCCAGCCTATCAGAGTGCAGAGGAAAACACACTCCATTCCGCCCATAATAGTTCCCAAACACGTCTTCATTTAGCAAGGGAACAGCTGCTATGACAAATCCCAGAATCCAGATGAAAGCCAGAACCAACACTGTCTGCAGCTTCCCAGGCCGCAGATGGCTAAACGGGAATACAATGACGAGGAATTTCTCTAGTGTCAAGTAGGTGAGGAGCAGAACAGATACTTCAGAGGAGAGCATGGCGAGGAAGCCAATGGTTCGGCATTCCACGCTATCCATCCAGATAAGAGCGTTCCGGTTATATTCCCCTCGGAATTTCACATCAAATATCCCCAGGAAGAAAAGATAGACTCCCATCAGACAGTCAGCAACTAAAAAACATTTAAGCATAGACAATGAGAAAAATCCCCAAGTATATGATGCGCTGCTTAGCATAAATAAAACTGTAGGCTTCAACAAATAGAAATAATATGAAATCTGTTCAAAGATGTGGCAGCCATAGAAAAATGAGCACCAATGTCTGAACTGTTTCTGAAATCATTATTTGTGGTATCATCGTACATTATTTTTTGTTGTACCCTCTAGTCGCAGACTAATTAAATTGATTTAAAACAATAGTGACTAGCCCCTGCTGCATTAATTTCTGTAACGGATGTAATGTAATTGATGTTGACAGCCCAAATTCTGTTTCTCACTACCAATATAAAAACAAAGACACAGAGTGACCTAATTTGGCGCTGCTTTTCAGCTTATATTAGACCTTTCTTTCCAGAGGAGGTATGAAACATTTGACAGCCGCTTTTTTCTTCCGTCTACCACGAGTCAGACAGTAAATTTAGGAAAACCGCAGCTGTCACAAAAGCTTACGAGCAATAGGAATGTGTTCAATATGAATGATGTATTAATGTATCCTTGTTCTACATCATAAATTAGAGAAAATGGTACAGCCATCTGTGGTAATAGACCATTGTTGATTCTGGCAGCCTGGCAAAGGTGAGCAGGGGGACACTATTAAAGCCACTGAAGAGGCGAAGGTAAAGGCCAAGCAGAGATTAACAGAAACAGCACAGATAGAGACCGGGGATGACAGCCCTTTGTGATCATGCTGACCTTCATCTGTCTAACATCATAAGTAGGTCTATCATGCAGCTAAACGGACTGATCATATAATGTATATATAAGATATATATAATGTATAATTGTTCTGTTTGCTGTGAAGTCAAGAAATCTGTATTTTATATAATATAATTAAAAGGCGAATATTAGACAAAACTATAGTAGGACACATTTTATATTTGAGTGATTTAACATGTTTTATCAGCTAAGAAGATCACCATCATACTCGTAAATGAAGCGAGAGTATGTATTGAAACAGTTGCTTAACGGGTCTTTTTGGCCATGTTCACACAGCAGCAGAATACGGTTGTCAGTCCTGTATTTGAGTCCCATGTTCACACACAATTTTGGATCATGTCAGTTTAATTTAGCTCTCCACCCAAATTGAAAAGCTGCTAATGAAGGATTGACTAAAGAACTCATGGCTTGATTGGACTCTTTTGTTTTCAGAAAATATGACATGTGTTTGTCAATTCCAAAAACTGAGCCATTCTAGGTATATATAACACAGTTATAGTTCTGAAAATGTATTCTGTTTCTTCCGAGCTTGGTAAACCTGGTGGATTGTGGCCATTATTTTGAAGCTCCATAAATCTTATATATCTGATATATCTATTAACAGATGTCTTCTGAAGCAGATCGATGAGTTTTTGTAACAAAAATATTTCTACTTTTAAAATTATAACTCATATTACTGAGAGCATCAAGTAAGTGCTTCACGGCTGACCTTTGACTCGACATATGAAGTACAGTAAGCAGCATTCGTTCTTATAGGGAAATCCTCTGACATTTTTTTAAATTCTCGTTTTCTTTACCGGCGTTAGTATTGCTCTGTCCTCATTTGTCTCTTCTCTCCTGAGCTTACGCTACGAATGCGGCTTGTAGCTTATGTCATAGGTCATACTGTACATCTAGTCAGAAGTCAGCCAAGAAGCTGGAACATGAAAGTTATATACACCTAGGATGGCTTGGGGGTGAGTACATTATGGGGTCATTTTCATTTTTGGGTGAACTATTCCTTTAATTGTTCAGATATTTAAATGAGAAAATGTGTCGCATCAGTTATATCTGCTGCTTCTGCAGCAACAGAAGTCTTGCATTTCGTTGATGTTACAAACAAACCAGGATGAAAACGAGGGAACTGACTCTGAGAGAAAAGCAAGCAATTTGGATCCTAAAAGAAAAGAGGAAGTCAATTAAACAGCAGCAGTTGATGATAGACAAATATTCAATATTCAAGAAAATGCCACCAGACTCATCAGAGAGCACTTCATATTGGTTCAGGACAACGACCAAAAACACCCTGCCAGTTCAGTCAAGGAGTTTATCAGGGCAAAGAAATGGAAAGTCTTAGATCTCCAGATTTAAGTCAGACTGAAGATGAATTTCACCAGCTCAAGAGGAGACTAAAGGCAGAAACTCCCCAAAACAAGCAACAGTAGGAAATGGCTCTATTAACTGGAAAAGCATTTCAAAGTATGAGACCGAAAGTCTGCTGATGTCTACGGGATCGCTGACTCACTTCTGTGATTGCACACAAGTGATCTGAATAGAAATATTAGCTTTGAATCTTTTACATCGTACAAGTTTAACTGTCCCAATACTTATTCTCACATCAAAAAGTGTGACAAAATCTAAAAGTGCTGTCCTTTTTATTTGGTAAAACATGTATGTGTTGTACTAAAGCTACTAGTAAAATGTAACCTTCTGTAACTCATATATAGTACACATACAAATAACGTGAGGAAAAAAATATATCTTCATTCTTACAGTTACAATTAATATGAGAGAGCTTTATCTTCAATTTGAGTTTTTTTTATGTTTGTCTGAGACACTGATACAATAACTACCTATTTATATGTATGTAAGGGTGTGTGTGTGTGGATATATATATATACTGTATCTATATATACAGTATATAACAATATATATATATGTAATTCATATTATTTTAAAAATTGCTGACAATTTGAACAAAGGTTAGAAAATATGTATGAAATATGTATGAAAATCTTAATATCTTCATCACAAATTAAAACTGTAAAATATTATTGCTTTCCCTATTAGATTTTTGCTGGTAAAAATGCATTACAGAAAAAAATAACCCATCAAACGACTGTCCGTGTTCTCATCCTGATGAGTGGAAAAGCGTTGTCTGAAGTGGTTCAGTACATCAGGAAGAGATCAGACTGTGGAACAGCCTGTAACTTCACCCTTTAAATAAGTTCAAAACTGCACATAACACTCAGACGAGCTATTTAATGAAGACAAACAAACGTTCACTTTCTAAATAGGATTATAGATAAATGGATAAACACATGAGAACGATCAAACACACACAGACACAAAAGCAGACCAAATGAAAATGGGCTTTACTGTTGGCTTCCATTATGCAGATAAATTCCCTTGTTACCCTTCCCACTAAGACCCCCATTCATGAAGGGTGCATAACTGGGCATAGTTTCTTTCCAAGAAAATCCTCTCTCTCTCATAAAATGTCTAGCCAAACATTTTTGGAGTCATTTCAATTTTGTGGACTTTTATGAGACTGTGACATACAGATGACAGTGTGTTTACGTGTGTGGGTTGCAAAAATTAATGGATTAAAAAAAAAGAATAATAATATAGTTATATAATATAACATTAAATATAGTTCCAACTTTAAAAATATATTCAATTATAATAATATTAAGAATATACATTTTGTTTTTATTGTAAATATAAAATACATATTATTATAGTATTTATAATGCATACCCCTACTATATTTTATCAAATATTAATAGTTTTACTTACAACACAGGACTTTGATGCAGGCTGCATGCAGGTTGTTCTCTGCTCTAATGAAGGAGCGCATTCCAATAACAAAGAGATTCCCAAAGCATGTGATGAAGGCCATAACCCAGACGGACACCCGTAGAACCAGACTGGCTAACAGGTCTTCCACTGATGAAATGCCATCTGTATTAGGTTTACATTTCCGAACATGTGGGGCATAGGAACAGTACTGAAAGTCCTTAAAATATCTAGAAAAGACACAGAACAGATTACAAGGTGTTTGTGCAGATTAATACACAGACCACACAATGAGAGGTACGTACATGTGGGACAGATTTCCCATCGGAAGAAACATCTTGGTGGTTATATCAGGAATTTCCATACCCTCCAGACTTCTGTTAAATACAGATGAATGTTTTATTTCATGACACCTACTAATAGGGTCTTAAAAACATTCCTTGGAAAGGCAGAACATGCGGCGCTGATACTTACAGAGACTCGAGTTGAACCAGGTGATCGAAGTGACTGTCATGAATATAAAGTGAAGGATTTTGGGATATGTTCCTGCAAATATTAAACAGAGTATGTCAGACAAAAATGGTAATTCTGATTATTTATTGATCACATCACGAATCTGCTTTTCTTTGAATAGATTTGTTTTAAAGAACCGCTTTGTAACTCTTGCTATCCATCAACAGTTTATAGTTACCAAGAAAACAACACGAAACATTCATATTCTATATTCAAAGTCTTCTGAAGACTTCATTTATGTTGGCTATAGATGAGCTTTTTCACATTTTAGTCGGTTCCAAGTAAGCATATGGTTTGAACAGCTCTAAATACAACTACTTTGATTGCGCTTTTTTGTCATTTTTGGGGGTTGACAGCTCTGAAATGAAAACGTGTTTGTTCCATGGAAGAAAAAACAGCACACAGGCTTGGAAGGACATTTGGGTGAATGATGAATGACAGATTTTTCCATTTTGGAGTACTCTTTTAAAAACATTACTTCATAGTATAGCAGTCCAGTTTATAGCATTGAGTGCAATTACCGATTTAGCGCTTTTAAAATAATAAACTATATGACTGATATGCGCATGACTCACAATTTCTGAAGATATCGTAAACTGCTGAAAATGTTTTTAGGAAGATCAGATATTCTGTTGCAAGACAAATCTCTGTAAAACAAGAACATCAGTTTGATAAGCAAAAGTCATGGGCATACAAATCTCAATTATGATCTCACTGCAGAACGTTATAATTACAATTAATACTCTCAAATCACAAGATTCACATCCTTTCCAGATAATGCTCTCTGGTACTCACAGTTCAACCAAAGATCCAAGAGAACGAAAGGTGTTTCCTGGAAGGACCTTGATCTTATTGTCATGGAGTGATCTGGACGTAAAAATTAAGAGAACAAATTTTAATGTTACTTCACAATAATACCAAACCATCACATTTTCACTTTTCTGGAAAGCCTCAAAGAGCAGACACTGGGTTATGAAACAGCCGCATGATAACAAAACCGTACTGCTTTGTCCTGCATTTTCCAGCTTTTTCTTGCAGCAAGGGCAAGCTGACCTTATTTTCAGAGATACCCATCTCTCCCTGAAAGTCTCATTTAAGACATGTCTGACACTTCCCCACATCTATTACAAAAGAGGATGGCACGTCTTAATAATCAACTAATAGAGCCTTGGAAAAAAAACATATGGAAGGAGTATTGTTGTCGCCATCAGAGACGTCAGTCTGTCCACAAAAGGCAACAGTGACACTGACAAAATCCTTCTGTCATGACATCGTTCCCGGGAGCCATTCATTTTCTACAGTTTTTAAATCAGGACCATGGCCGCAAAGGAGTCAAATTCACAGTTGCTCTCTGAGAAACTGGGATTAGATCTGCTATTTATTTGCTATTCCCAAAACCAAAAGCGACTAGCCTACGAATAAACATCCCCAGGTGAAAATTGATGGGAGTTAAAAGTCCTGATTATTAGCTTTTCCCATATAATATCAGCTTCAAACTCTATTAATTTCCCCAAAACAGAAGGAGAAAGAAAATATAGAGGCTATCAAAAGAAATCATTTAGAATGATCTCAAAAAGGACCAGCAGATGGAAGCTTGATGAAAACAGCTGCAATTTTATCTAAATTGGAGACCATTTAAAATGATATTCACAAACATCCAACATCTAAAACCCAGACCAAAACACACACACACACACATTTATATTTTTTAAAGAATAACATAAAAAGATGATATACACAACCCAGACAGAATGGCAGCATGTCTTACAGTCTAAAGTTACTGTGAAATGAAGAAGATTTTAACGATGTTTGCCTTTGCAAGGGCATCAAGCTTTGTTCTTCACTTGTAAGAAACACACGAAGACAGATACTAACATCCTGATGACTAACCGAGACCAGGAATTTCCTGTTAGAGATAATAAACTGAGAATTAAAAAAACATGCCCGAGATCCAAAACTGACACTGTAAACTAAAACCGACATCTGTACACATTCTATTAAATTGACCATTAAATCAAATTCACTGCCATGCTGCCATTATAAACCGTGCTGGCATTAATGCGTGCAGCCATCATATAAACAAACACAGTGAAACCAACTACTTAGACTTTACAGTGGATTGTGGGTGAGGGTAAACGCACATCAAAATACTTACAGCACTGTGAGCTCTGTGCATGTCTCCAGAGTGGAGTAATTCAGCAACTCAACGTGGTTCTCAGCAAAGTCCCTGCAAGGAAAGACAAGCCGAGAAAAAACAAAGAATAAAAAAAGAGCTGTAAACTTAAAAAAAAAAATACTTCCAAGTCCTGACTTCATAGACATGACAGGAAGACAACATTTGCACTGATGACTGGGAAAACCCAGTCCACTGCTCTGCCTGCAACAACAAAAATAAATCTGATCAAGAGCCATGGGTGCTTGAAAACTACATGAATAATCAGTGTGCCTCATGCAGAAATTGTTAATTCAACGAGCGCCTCCTCGAGACGACGTGCCTGACTTTGATAGTACTGCTGCTAGTCTTTCTCTCAGAACCGGCTGGAACAGCAGATGGCAACTTGTCATTCAGCATCGAGGGGTTTTACTGCATGGGTGAGCTGCTCGCATAGGTAACGTCAAAAATCACAGTGACCCTGTTGATAGCCGTTGTCAGTCTTATTTTTGCGTTGACTATAATTACCAGAGTGCATTGTTCACACAAAAGCTGAAAATGAGTCCTAAGTGCTCATCATGAAGAGAGAGAGATGCATGAAAATACACAAATGACACATCTGGGAAAAGATACAGGCACTTTTAGACAAGTTCTCATTGTTAACTTGAGATGTTTGACACGGTCAATAGAGCTATAGTCAGACCTTTGACTTAACAGCAAAAGCAGTTTAATTTGGCCTATAAACGCCCACTTAGACAGGAAGAGGGTGCCTGGCTGATACAGTTAAATCACAGTTTGTTTTGTTCTCACTAACCTGAAAAACTGGAAGATCTGGAGATAATTCATCCTCAAAAGTACTCGTATCACGCGGTACCTCGTAAAAATGACTTTGTTTCCAAGTAGATTGATAATTATACGCTGTGTGCTCTTACTCCAGGAAGGTGCTTAAAACCGGCCGATCAGATTAGAGCTTGCCAGATACAGAAAATACTTTACAGTTTCATGTGCAATATGCATCAGATGGTCAGTAAATTAGTCACAATGCCATAAAAGATCCATCAGATTATTTAAAGGTAGGAAAGAGATGGTCCTTTAAAGAACCTTTGACATAATGGTCTTTGTAGAACCAAAAATGGTTCTTCCATGGCATCGCTGTAAAGACCTTTGAAGCACTTTTATTTTAAGGAAAGTTAGCGGGGTGGTCCGTGGGTGTCTTGATCGTGTTTTAAGGTAATTGTTGACTGTAAAACTTGAGTGTGGTCTTCTCTGAAGGTTCGCTGGAGTAACGTTACCACTGACAGCAGTGCGAGTGTTTTTTCTTGGACAGCTGTGGAACTTCGCTGAGTGCTGGTATGATATACTGTATACTGAGCGAGATTGGCTCAACTCAGACCTACCACATAGCAAAACTTTAGAGAATTATGATGCGTATCGTTTGTTCAGAGACCATCAGTTTAAAGTTACAACTCTGTCAGTTTGTTAACCTTAGAATGACCTTTTTACATAAATCAAAGAGCCACATGACTAATATACTAATGGACATGCAGGTATAAAAACACACAAACTGAGATATACAGACGCTTACACAGCTAAACATTCCCAGAGCACTAAATCTTTTCCAAGAAGTCAACTTAATATATCAGAGCCACTAAGATCAAAAATAAAAGCTGTCTTTCTTACTCTTTCTAAACAAGATGCACACGTACAGACACACAGTAGCAAATGGACAACACAAGAACAGTATTAAAGTACCATACACAAACAGTGCTTGCTGGTTCTGTCAGTGAATTAGAATGATTTAATTACAGCCAGGCTTACTGTGAGCCCCATGCATCCCTTATACAATTACAAGCCCAGCAGAACTCTTTTTTATTTCCTCTAATGAGACGTAACATGTTGCATGTGCGCAAGCAATAACTTCACCCTTTGACATCCCCAGTCACATACAGAGGATGGTTATCTAATCTAAGTCACTGGAAACCAATCCAACTTAATCATAATACTAGATAATTTTTTTTATAATTTTTGTCATAGCCATTAGCTGGAGTGCCCATGTCAGGATTGGATTATTGTTAGCCTCTTCAATACCCATAACCTCCTGTATTGATTGTTAATTTAATACTGTCAGCTGTTTGTCATTTATCTATTAGCTAAACCATATATACAGTACATTGCTCAATGTGTCTTTTTTGCATCAGTATTGTGTTCTGTTTTCTGTTCTCTGTATTTGTGGGTTCCTTATGTGGATTATTGTTTTTGGACTTTTTCGATAAAAGCTGGAAATGAATCTTCATGTTTGACAGCACTTTGTGACAGAATACTGACTCCACTTTAAGTTTTTTATCACCTTTTGGACTATGGATATCAAAATTTCTCCTCCTGCTTTTAAGAAGGAGCCGAAGGCTCGACTCCAGATGTTGGAGGGGATGGGAGTAGGAGGACTTTTTGAACTTTGGCGGTAGGATTGAAACTTTGTAATTCTGAGCTCAGCAAGATTTTTAATGAATGTTTACCATTTGCCTCTGTGGGAGAATGAGACTCTTTAACTTTTGAGGGTTTATCTCAGTTACCGCAGTTCAGTGATCCAATCCGGGCAGTCTGTGCCTGCTGAAGTGCCCCCAGAGAATAGTGAGGCTTCATTATCTTTATCTCGCAAGTGAAGATTGAGAAGGAACACTCCTGTTGGCCCAAAAGCCCTCAGAATCCAATATGAATTCAATCATAGATGGGAGCTGATTCTTTTAGACTTTTTTGACACATGGTAGAGCATCTGGAATCTGCTCCTTAAAAGGATGGTCACCAAAAATTCACATTTCTGTCATTAATTACTTGCCGTTGTTCCAAACACGTTAAACCTTTGTTAATCTTTGGAATGTTCTATGTGAATCTATGTGAATGTTAAGTACTAAATGTCCAAGAGTCTCTCCTGACGTATGGCTAGATTTGACTGTTTTAACAATTAAAAAAACTTGCTTGTCCTGTCTAACATAGCTTTGAAAAGTGACAGCTCTGCACTCATCTCCTCTTCTGGAAATCCATAGTGATGACAAATAAATATCAGGTCCTCAGTGGAGCCCATACTAGAGCTGAGGATGTTGTTAAGTGCAGTTAAAGTGTTCATGTGATTTTCCTGAAATCTCTCACGGATCCCATTAATAGTGTTGTCCAGTACACTGAAATGCAACTCCTTATAATGGTGCTGTGCTGTGTCAGCATTTGGTCCAGGCATTGTTGTTCTCCTCCATGAATGCTGGAGGAGGGCCGCAGTAGTTTTTATCACACAACTCGACTGTGAACTCCCAAAGTTGCTGAATGTTGTGGTCAAGTCTCATTGTTATCAAGTATGGCCTTGAGAGCCTCTGATTCACCATCTGTTCTGTCAGTCCAATAAAATCCGATGAATGATTTATGGACAGGGAGGTCTCTGTCAACATATATTAAAAACACTGCAACTTCCTTGTGTTTACTTATGCCTTGCATTTCATATGCAAAATAAGGGCAATATTTCCAACTTCGTGCACTCTCTGTATGATGTAATTTGTTTACCTGGCCAGCCTTTATATTAATAGCTATTGACTATCTTATTGACAATACAGAAATTACAACAACAGAGCAAATCTCACTCTTTTTTTGAGATGTTCTCTGTTCCCATCTACTCTCTTTGTGTGTTTATGGCTGATTTGAGTGGCAGCACTTCCTGTTTTACATGTCTGTTGATAGCTTTTCATTTTTAACCCTGAAAAATGTGCATGCTGCTTTTCTGATGTTCACTGAATCTTTCAGACATCCAACACTTTCTGACATCGGCTCACAGCGGGATTTGTCCTCTTCAAGCCGAGTGACACTTGACTGCTCAATTACCTGTCCTCAATCAGCCATTTTTGTTTTTTTGGAGAAGTAGGAATCTAGTGTATTGGATACTTAACCATTTTGTCCAAACGATCATCTAGTTTTCTCTAATTTCCATCCCAACAGTGATAAACTAATGTAAAAATAAATGTGTAAATGTGTTTAAATGCTAAATAATAATATTTGTAATTCTTTTTTTTTGTTGTTTATAATTTAATTTCTGTAATAATCATAGTAATAAGTAATACTGATTAACTATATACTGCTGTGCATTAGGAAATGTTTAAATGGTTGTATCCTCTATCTTGTCCATGTAAGAGGTGAAAAAAGTGTCAATAACAGGAAATACTTACAGCCATCTGAGCAAGGGCATGTGCTGACAGAGACTTGAGTCAGGCAGCCACATAAGGGATGTGTTCACCATTGATCTGAAATTAAACAAACACTTAAATCAAGCACCTAAAATGCCAGCACAATGTATAGACTGTCACAGCAAGAGACTTGAGGGTCTTTATTGTAGAAATTCAGCAAACCCCCTGCAGCTCTTTCAGACTGAATCGGTTTCAAAGGAAAAACAATAAAGGCTTTCAAGTCTTTCTGCCAGACTAGCTGTGTGCTGTTAGATGCCCTCCATTTCACAAGCATAATTATCTAGAAAGTATCTCTTAAATTAGTTCTTGTAAAGTGAGTCCTTAATTATTGTTAACTATTACATTAATTTAAAAAACTCTATGATTTAGTCATTTAGTCAAAAACACTAGGAAATTAGACATTAACCTTAAACCCAAACAATACATAATTGAGCTTATTATGCAAATTTAGAAAACAGGTTGATCTATTTTAATAAATGAAAGATTAATGGAGTGCTTTTTATTTAGTGGACACTTGCTTTTATTTTATAAAAAATATCAGAAATAAATGTGCAGTTTCCTCATTTACTTTTGTGTGTCAATGCAGTCAGTATTTAGCAGTTCAGTCCAGTAAAGACGAGTCGCATTATTATAAATGCTTCATTAGACTCAAAGAATCATTTTCTGTAAATGACTACCTCAAGCAAATTTTTTGCACACAGTGTCTAAATTTCAAACAGAGTCAGGCTGCTGGAAACCATCCGAAAGACAGAGTACCATTATTTCAGTGATTATAGGTATCAAAAACTGAAGAGATGTGGAGAGAACATTCTGGGGAAGCATATAATCTCTTTAGGGATGACTTCAAGTACATATCTTCATTTATGAAAAGTCATCTCACGAGGGACTGTTCTTTGCAGTCATGCTTATTATTTCTTGGGCTTATTAATAGGCTTATTATCTTTCCTGTTTTTAGTTAGTCGTCCATCCCTAAGAGAGCCCTGTTTTTTATTAAGGTGGAGGAACTTAAGTGAAACATGTATCATCAGCATCATAATCAACATGATTAGGTGATTCAATTACACTTGGCAAGCTGAAAGTGGCAAAAAAGTGTGAAATTGTGCCATATGTTCAATCACAGCACTGTTTTTGACTAACAAAGATAATTATAAAATTAAATGATTATTAAAAATGATAACTATGATTATAATAGACTAAGAATGCACAAATATGTAAAAAGAAAAAAAGTAATTTTTGTTGTTGTTTTTTAGCCACAGAAAACAGGTTCTGACAGAATCCAACTAGAACAAAATAAAATAGTCCAAAATAATCTGACACTGATGATAAGAAAATAGAAGGAAAAGAAAAACGGAAAAAGAAACAAGAGGAAAAAACGAACAAAAACAGTCAAGATAGAAATACATTTTCTTTTTGTACTCTAGTCATTTCTGGCACAGCAGTGAAACTGGAAGTCGTAGGACATTTCCAGCTGTATTAAAGACATTCTGATGAGGGACTATGACAATGAATTCCTTACTACTTGCACAAATGACTGCACAGTGGCCTTCAGGGAAGCCACATGTTGAAATCAAGAAGTGTAAAATGTCTGCTAGCTTTCTTGTGGGTACAGACAATTCTGTGAAAATATCAAAAACCTGTCTCAGAGCTGGTTTACAGAGTCTAGTTGCAGAAACAAAATTGGCTGTGTTTCAGAGGTTGTGATCCTTGTATTGCTTTTGTCATTACTTGAACAATAAGATGCCTTTCTGTTGACCTTCTTTTGAAAAAAACAGCTGGTTTAAGCTGGCCATGAGCTGGTTTAAGTTTGTCAAGTGCAGGTCATGTGCTGGTCTTAGCAGGTGCTAGTTTGTTAGGACCAGCACATGATCAGCTACAGTCCAGGTTAAACCAGTAGCTATTCTTCAAAACATATCTAACCAGCATATGCTGTTTTTGGGCATCTTCTCTGAGATACTTTTAATCCCCAACCCAACATAAAAATACTTCATTAAAGTTTTTGACACCTCAAATGGCTGTGGGAATTGTGCCTTAATTTAGTCTAGGAGTGCACAGGAGAAAGTAGTCCAATTAAAAGTCAGTACTGCTCAACTTTAACCTCACAAAACATCCTAGAAATAGTTGTCAGACCATTGGGCCAGAAACAAGGACAAGCGTGATTACATTTATAGTGAAACAAAGTTTGACATTTTCCTGGAAGGACAACTGATTAAACAAAATGCCACAGTGGAGAATCACCATAAAATATTTTAATACCCCCAAGATACTTACAGAAATGTCAGCGACCTCAAACCGATGAACGTATCATGGGTGATGCTTTTAAGTGGATTGTGATCTAAGACTCTGAAGAAAAAGAATAATAACACAAGAACTGAAATGTCTTTTAAAATGTTAAGCACAGAAATACATTGTTAGAAAAGTTTAAATTCAACTAGTCTGTTATTGTTGTTTTAAATTTTTGCACAATAGGAAGAAATATCTTTTTGGCAAATCTTCTTTCAGTGACTGTGCTAGTTCGAGCTCTGCATAAATCTGTTCAGACTGCATCTGTGTTTGGCAGCCGAAAAGCCACCCAAGTAATTCTCTATTCTCTCGATTCGCAGCACTTTCCAAAGCCAAATTCTGCTATCTCAGAGCTATTCCACAGACCACATATTTTTTGGTGTGATTTTGCTAAATTTAATGAAGCATGTATTTAACAAGGGATTAAATACGGTATATAAACAAGCAAACAAACAAAAAAGTATTACAAACAAGAGATTAATTATTGTGTATAGCCAGCGACTCGAAACATAAAAACATGCATTGAAAATATTAAAAAAATATGAAAATGATGAAATAAAATGAGAATGATACACTATATATGCCTGTCACTGCATTAGTTATTACTTGAAAATGCGTAAACATGATGAGATTTCTTCAAAATACACAAAACAACAAATAGTGGCTAACTGATGATTCCCAATTTGATCACGGTCTTAGCTCTCTGCGTTTATTTTTGATGCAAAAGAATCAGAAGCAGCCATTTCTTCTTTCCTAATTCATTAAATGTGTTGCAATGCATACTCACAGCCAGTCTAATTTGTGTAGATCTCTGAATACTCCCGGTCCTAAATAAGGTACGTGGTTCTGGCTGAGAAACCTGCCCAAAAGATAACATTTCATTATAGTCACAGACTCGAAATTGATAAGAAGCTCTGTCCGCCATCAAGGTCAAGCCTTAAATTGTCCAAATGATTGATTTACAGACATAAAGAGAATTAATTGCCCTATTAGGAATACGAGCACCGCAAAACTCATTTTTGATCCACACACTATTCTAAAATGCTTAAACAAAAAACAGATTGGAATACAAAAGAAAAGGTAACTGCATAAGCAGTCATTAATCATCTAGAGAGATGACTTTCCCTTATGATATATGACATTGTAAATCATCATCTCAGGATTAGGCTTGTCCTTCTTCACTTCTGGGACCAAAGAGATCTCAAAGCTGCTGTGAAGGAAGGACAATTACTATATGCAAGTCAAACAGACTTAAAAAAATAAGTTGTGCCTACTCAGCCTTATAAGCAAAAAGACTGCCGCTGTGCTCCACATCTAAACCAATAATAGAAGCATCATTGAACACACAATCTTGTGCACCAAATTGTTCAATGATCTGTTCTGTTTTGTTTCAGTTTCAGTACTGCACTATTAAAACAACAGAGTATAGACCAAAGTAATGTACAATACTGTAGATATTTCTTCCAAAAGTAAACAACGACATCAAAACACAGATAAAGCACCAAAACAGTACAAACAGAAACCTATGCCTCAACACACTGCAGTCTCAAAAGCTAAACATCAAAAATAAGCCTTCAGATGTCTTTTAAAGATATTTAGAGTAGCTATTGAGAAGGAAGGCTGTTCTTTGACTGTCTGATCTTTTTGGAGCTGATCATCCCTTCACTTGTGTACCTGTAAGAGCTCTGACAGGTAAGAGGTATCTAATCCATTAGAAGATTTCTATACAAATGCCAGGAGTTTAAAGCCAATCATATATTGGACTGGCAATCAGCCCAGAGAAGACCGAATAGGGGAAATATGATCACACTTACGAGAAGCCTAGTGGCAGCATTCTGTGTAGTGATTGTAAATGGTTTAAGGGTGTTTGGCAGAAACCAACAACACATAGAGTTTCAATAGACAAGCTTCGCAAACACAACGGCGGAGATAACCTTCTCAGAATCTTTAAAATAAACAAATGGTTTAACCTTCGCCACTTATCGTAAATAGAATTAAATTGAATTAATTACTGAATTTATCTACTTAATTTGCGGCTATTATCAAATAGTACCCCTAGATTGTTTACCACAGCTTTACAAGAAGTGGTCAACTCACCTACATTTGACAGTTTTCAAAGAGTAGGACCTCCAAATCGCACAAGTCCTGTTTTACTCACATTCAAATTGAAAAAGTTCACAGACATTCAAACTTTAACCACTTTCAAAGCTTTTTTCAGTTCACGAGAGAGTCCAGAGCATTTACATGATTTTTCCTCAAAGGCAAATAAATGTGCATATCATCTGCATAAAAATTGTAGGAAGTCTAATACTTATGAAAATTGTCCCTAAAGGTAAAATATATTAGGAAAATAAAATAGGAGCAAGAATGCATCCTTGTGGGACACCGCAAATAAATGGAACAGAAGATGAAAATGCCTGGCCCGAATTGAACTCGTATTCAATAGGAATGATGTAAAGCATCAGCTGTAAACCATTCAGCGCTATCCTGAATACCGGCCACTTCCTACAGTAAATGCATGAAACTAGGATTGCATGATCTATCATATTGAAAGCTGCAGCAAGAACTAAAAGCATAGGGACCATAGAATGCCCAGAATCACTTAAAAATAAAATATCATTAAGTACCTTTAACAAAAAAGAATGAAAAGATGAAAAATCTCAAACACAGCATTTTAGACCAAAAAACTCAATTTTCTCTAAAAACAAAATTAGGGTAACATCTAAATGTTTCAAATCTACATTTTGACACTTAATGAGTGATATTTAAGTTAAGTGATTAGGATAAGCTAATAATTAAGGCTATATTACCATTAATCAAGTGCTAATAAATGGAAATTGGCCCCCTATTCTAAAGTGAAACTTAAATCCATATTAATTATGGCACCTATTGAGTAATATTCAAGTTTATAGACTATAAGGTAAAAATGAAGGCTAAACTGACACTAATTTAGTGCTAATAAAGGAAATTTGATTCCCTTTTCTAAATTAATTTCCATTAATCACTAAATTAACATAGTTTTTTAAACTCGTTTCGGGAGGAGAGCACAAAGGCAGTTAATCCCTATCTCCGCCTCCAATTATCCTATCTTCCTATCAAATCCACTTCACAGTCCAATAAATAACCAGAATCCCTTTCTCCTCCATCCGCGATCTAAGCATCCCTCCACCTCCTCTACTCCGCCTATCTTCAAGAGGGAAGGGGGGGGATCGGGGCTAGAAATCGGCTGTCCGCCTATTCTCCCTAGAGCTTGGCAGCCCCTCTAGCCCTGAGTTTTCTCCCTGAGCAGCATGCCAAACAAGCTTCACTTACGTTTATGCCTCAAAGCTCGAACGCATGAAAGAAACAACACTTTTTTTACTGCTTATGTAGAATTTTTTAAATAACATACAGTAAAATAAAAAGAAATAGTTAGATGACCCATGTGTTTGTTACAAAATAAGGACATACATGCAGAAAGATTTTGTGTGTGTGTTTTAATAAGATGATGATAATGGATTAAATGTGGTTACTGTGCATTCAGTTAATTATTCATTACTAGCTTATTTTTGCTTATTTATAGTATAAATGTTTGTCCTTAAAATGACTAATGAATTATAAATAATGGCTAATATGCCCTTACTATATGTTCCGATAATCATATATGTGTTCATGCTTAAATGATGCATAATTGTGAACAATTCAATCATAAATTGCTAGTTTATTTCTGCTTAAATAATGCATAATTCAGGCCCTTAAAATGTTAGGTTAATCATTAATTACTAGTGTGTTTTTGCTTAACAAATGCTTAATTGTGCACAAATTAACCATTAATTAATGCTTAACTAATGCATTATTCTGGACTCTTAAAATAAAGTGTTACCAAAATTGGAAACAAACGGAAGTTTTGGAATTGGTCTACAATTGGACAGCACAATCCAGATTGGCTTGGTTGCACTACAGCATGTTTTAGCAACAATGGCACCATACCAGAATAGATTATCCCATTAATAATAGACAGAATACTCAGGCCAGTAATATCAAAGGAATAATGATAATACAAGGAATAATACTCAATATGAAACTTTCATTTCTCATTTACAGTTGGGCTCTTGACCACAAGACTATTAACAATATCAAATCAAAAAACAATGTTTGTAATCTTTTTAAAAATAAGTGAAAAATAGGAAAAGAGAAATACTCACAGTTTTTCTAGATTGAATAGTCCACTAAAGGCACGGCTTGAGACTGTCTGAATGATGTTGTTCTGAAGAAACCTGTTCACAAAGAAAGTTGATCAAATAAGCAAAAATGCATCAAATAATCAGATACTAAATAAAAAATTGCAAATATAAATGGAATATAAATGATTTGTGGTTTGAATGATCTTTTGAACATCTCTGCCATTTAACCTAATACATAAAAATAATATTGTCAATTACTTCCTAATTTCAAAAAAACGTATTTACAATGTTATGACAGTGAGTGAACTGAGACTGTTACAGTTTACCTATCACCACGCAGACAACATTTTCCTTTCATATGGCTCTTAATGCTAAAAATACTTTACAGTCATCTATTACATGTTTTAAAGGCAAACAAGGCCATAAAGCATTAGAACATTAAGTAATGTTACTAATAATAACGGCGTACATGTGCAAGACAGACAGTAAGTAATATTTATTTGTATCTCTACCTTTTTACCTCCATGGTTGGACTTTTACTTTCAAAAAAAGATACGCAAGCGAGACCTGGGATCATACGCACATGTAATTTGTTAATTTACTTCATTATTGCAAAACTAGTCACCTGAGAGATTTGAGTGCATATAATGTTAATCTCTCAGAGAAAGATACCCCCAGACCTACTACAAGCCCCTGATGTTTTGGTTCTCATCCCAGATGTTGTCAAATCCTGAAATATGCCCCTGGCACACTCCTGTTCTCTGTTTTATATTAGCAGTTCAGAAATAGTAAGATTTAAATGCTGGACTAGTGCCTGTGAGGTTGGAGGGTAAATTATGTCCGCCTGGGGCTGTAGTGAGCAAGAAATCTGCTGGCTTCTAAGTTTGCAATTAATTTTTGTTGAGCCAGAAACTTTAAATGGGACATATGTTGCAAACTTGCACAGTTTTTGAACATATCTTTTCCTCTCTACAGTAAAACTTCACATTTTTGCGATTTTCCATCAAAAAAAAAAAAAACAACATTCTGGAACGCTGTCTTTTGTGAAAATGTAAAAGAGTTAAGCCCCACCTGCACCTGTGTTGCCAACTTAGCAATTTTGTTGCTATAGATTTTACAACTTTTACTGATTACTCTTGCAAAGTTTTTTTCTCCCCAAAAAGCACCTATAGCCTTTTCAGCTATTTTTAAAATATAACTTTTCTTAAAAAGAAGAATAATTTTTAAAAAAATTTAAAACTTGCAGCAACTTGAAAAGTGACTAAAATGATAAAAACATGTCAGCCTGGAGAGCAGCACACATATCATGTGAATTAAGTTGCTAGTTGCTAGCAATTGTTCAATAATGATTTTACTTTTATAACACACATTGATATTAGCTTGTACAGTTATGTTTATCAGTTAGGTAAATTGTAAGAAACAATATGTAGGAAAACGGAACGTGTACTAATTAATTTTATGCCATTTCCTGTAACCCTAAATAAAGAATAAAAACAACAGTGAAAAATCAATATGGAAAACGTCTTCATATTAACACAGTACATTTGGTCCATTTTTATGGACTTTTCCTAACTATAATAATAATAATAATAATAATAATAATAATTAACTCCATGGCTTTGGATTCAAAGGATAAGTGTAGAGTTCACAACAAAGATTTACAAGTGCTTTGGCATATAGTAAATTATTAAATAATATTGTAAAAAGGTAATGCCAATCCAGTTGCTGCCAGAGATTTACTTATACCTTCACTTGTAATGTCAAAATTATAAAAAAGGGCCATTGAAAACTAAATTAATGAAATACAGTGTGGCATATTTTGCCATTAAATTTTCATGACATCAGGAGGAATTCACCTGAACTTATGCCAGTCTCGACTGAATTGATTTGTTCACTGGAGAAGACTTGACTGCCTTTTTATTTTAAACAGAATTTATTAAATCCAGATAAAGTATAAAATCCTTCAAGATTCTGAACAGAAGTCAGTAAATGGCCTCTCTTTCAAATCTTATTACTTTAATTTGGAAGAAGGATGATAATTTCATCTGGCACTTTTTCTTGGGTGAAGAAGAGCTTGAAAATGAATGTGCAATTCAAGTAAAATGAGATGAAAAGCCTCTCTCAGATTCAGAAGTTCCTGCAATCTGTAAGGGACATAGTGACCCAATGAAAAAAGCAGAGCTCTGAAGCTCTTACCTGCAAACATTATCAGCCATCACCACTTGCTCCAAACGATGCGAAAGGAAATTTAACGATGGCACTTTAGTATTTACAGGCATGCCCAGCAGAAAGTGAAAGAATGAGCTTTCTATGAGTTCATTAAAACTAAATTATTTAGACACCTTAGATTGATCAAATGTTAGTGAAGGGGTTATCAACTCCAACCAGAGACAGCTTGAAAATGCTTGAACCTGAAAATGCCTTCAAAATGGCTTCAGTTTGTAATAAGCTACTGCAAAAAGACATAGGAAAGTAAAAGTGTCTGTTTGTGTGTGAATGACATTTGGTTTATAACTTTAAACAGTTGCTTCTGAACAAAATCTTCTTTTCCATGATTTCATTTCCTCTAGTGATAATGTCTATCCCGTTTTGTCCTGTCACATCAGAATTCTAATCTCATGAAAAATTTGTAAATAAAACGCCAAATAGAAATTAAAACTTATGGTATTAATATGAAAAAATGGACTTGTATATGCTACGCGATGAATATGATTAGGTTTGTGAGGTATTATTACATGAATATTATGGATAATATTACTATATTATACTATGGATACTATGGATAGAGGATTCATATTTGAATTTTTTATTTCACCTTTAAAAAGAGCACATTAAGATTAGAAATCTCTATTACAAGAGAATCCTTGCCAAAACTGCCAGCAACATAAAAACTCACATGGGTCTTGCAAGTAACATCGATCAACGCACACAAACACATATAAAATAACAAATGACGATTAAGCAATTAATCAAAATTTCAGGAGGACCATGCACGAACGATCGCACTGCCACCAATCTCCTCATTATTGATTACCCTGTGAATCTTCTCTCCTCCACCTTAAATATCGCTCATTTCCCATCCTTAGCATCTGTGTTTTTGTCTCTCTTCGCCTCACCTTCCGCCACCCGAGCGGAGGCTGACCCTCGCGAAGGGTCTCTAGTTTTTTTTAGGTTCTTCACTTCCTCCCGGGGGCACGCGGGGACCATGCAGGGCTCCGAGCATCTGTTAACCCTAGCCTCCTAGG
Source organism: Enteromius viviparus (assembly GCA_032353835.1). NCBI lineage: Eukaryota > Metazoa > Chordata > Actinopteri > Cypriniformes > Cyprinidae > Enteromius > Enteromius viviparus. The sequence continues at coordinate 7,619,516 of JAUCNO010000002.1, read as the reverse complement.
GGTTTAACCCCCTAGGGCTCGGAGGCCTGTGCCCCGGACAGTCTGCCAAACAAGCTATTTATTGCTGAGGAAATGGGAACTAGTGAAATAAAAATACATGACAAAGTCGAACAATGCATCTGCAACAAGATGTTTCTGCCTCTAAATCATTTAAAATCCCTTAAAAAACATCCAATGACAACAGCTCCGTAAGCTTCAACTTATTTTTTAAATCATTTCAGACAGAGGGAGCAGCAAATTTAAATGCCTTTTTTGACAGTTCAGTGAGCACTACTGGAGCAGACAGTAAGAGAGAGTTCTGGAACAAAAGGCTGTAACTACTTGCATGTTTTTTAACAGATATAGGTTTGAAGATATGAATGTTGAATGAAAAGCCAATGTTTTAGTCTATGAATGAACAAAGAAGACCATAACGCACACAATCATGAGTAAAAGGTTTAAGACTGGTCATAAATCATATAATAATTGAATAAACATATATTCAAAGCATGTAAACTCCGAGAAGATGCATGCATAAGAGTATATGACATCACCATAGAATAGACATGAAAGTGGCTGCAACAATCCTCTTTTTAGCCTTAAGAACTTTCTTTCTTTTTAAGAAAAGCAGGATTTAATTCTAAAATAAAAACCTAGTTTCATTCTCAATCTTTTTACCAATTGCTAGATATGAGGAACAAAGGTAAGAGAGTCATCAGTTAACAACCCAATCTCAGAACCTTTGAAATTAGTGACTTGAAAGAAGATTATGGGGATTGATTTTGAGCTTTGTTTTTTCTGCACTTAAAACAAGTTTTAGTTTCAGCAAATCACATTGAACAATATTAAAAGCAATCTGCAACTGAGAAAGAGCCCGATTAGATGTAGATGCTGAAATATATATGATCGTATAATCAGCCTGAAAATAAAAACATGAATTTTTAACATTTTGATAAGTACTGTTACTATACAGTATATACGTAGTAAATAGGAGAGGTGCTAAAATCGACCCCTGTGGCACACCTTACATTGAGTGAACATAAACTTCTGCCTGAATACACTGAGTCTCTTCTAAAAGAAACTAATTCAGCGACACATTGGATGACATAAGGGTGAGTAAATTCAAACCAAATTAAATTTTTGGTTTTAAAAAAAAAAGCAAGCACTAGCCATGTATTTGAATGCAACTCATTGGCTGCTAATGTGAAAAGAAACAAATCAGCTTTGTCATGTGAATAATGCTGTGATAATATTCAAGTTATCAACCTACACTTTTTAATGTTGTTAGAGTGATCAGATTACAAACCTTGAATGATAAATTAATGCTACAAGTACACAGGGTTTCTCTTGTATCCCTGTGAATTAATAGCGGAAAACATAAAAAAATGAAAAGCCAGAAAATCAGATTTATGCAGATCAAAAGGCCTAAACAGCTGATAAAAGTTAAACGCTGAGGTCATCTGTCATTTCCACTGGCTCAACATTCCACAGATGTCCCAACAGTCCTCTACTGTTGCTTTTATGGTCTTATATGAAATGTATTAGTCTGTGTCTTGAGGGCTATTTTATCTTTATCACAATGTCGCTGTGTTTTTCTCATCATCATTCAAAAATATGTGTGAAACTATAAAATCAAACACCTGACCTTTATGACAGGTTATCAGGTATGAGTTGTACCCAGTACTGAATGTGCATTTGGAGTTATGGGTTTCAAGATAAGTGAAAAAAAAATAATATACTCAAATATATTCTAACTCAATTCATTTTCACTTGCTTGACATCTAAGATCTAATCTATGAGATCTGCATGCAAATCCATCAAGCCATAGTGTGTAGATAACCTTTCCAAGCTCAGTTCACTTATTAGATAGGGTGGATATAAAGCCTGTTTTCAGTTCTAGGCGTTGTCTAGCCAGTGGTGTCTTTTTTCTTCTTCTTTATTTCTGATAAAGCACAGTGAATCAGACGCCTAACCCACAATTATGGCGCACACAAACTTCTCATCCTCATCTAATTATTCAAATGTAGCAAAAATGCTGTGAAAACATCCACGTCAATTGTTGCTTATCTTATAGAGTGCTTTTTATCCTAACAAATGCATATTTTTTCCAAGGCAGCAAAAAACTTGAATGAGAAAAATACTGACCGTACAGATATTAAACTAAACTAATCAAATATTATGAAATAAAAACATTTTAATAATTTTCATAATCAATTTTTTTCATTCTTTATTCAAGTTGTCATTTCCAGTAAAAATGTCTAAACATCCTTGAAATTTTACCTCAGAAGCAAACATGGGTAAGAAAACAAAACTTGTCTTTGGAGAGAATAAACTTTGCCATTATAAGTTTATTGTGCATCTGCTCAAATCAGAACGAACTGAATTATGAATGAAGATGTAGGTCTGAGCAGCAGATTATGTAGACAGGAGGCTGCACTGGCCGTTATAAGGGTTGAATGGTGGCCAGCAGATGGCTGAGATATTGCACTCATCTCCTTTACAGCAAGGTTATTATAGTTAATGAAAACGAACGAAAAAACTAAAACTAGAATTGAAAAAGCTTTTTCTGTTAACTGCAAAAAAAAATAAAAAAGAGAGAAAAAAACGAAAACTAACTGAAACTTTTTTGTGTGTATACGAATTAATATTATAGCAAAAACGTCCTTCTTTTTATCTTTGTAATAAGCCTTTTGGGTTGAATTAAAATCTATTTACTTCACGCTGCCAGTTTTAAGCCCGGTGTTTGACCGTATGCCACCACGTAGTCTGTGACGTCACGTGTCCACAGCCTTTCCGCGACGCCGCCGTCTAGCGTGATGGAAAGAAAGCGGCAGAGTCTTTTTTGGAATTTTTTTCTTTTGGAGTCCTAGGGCTGGGCAATATATATCAAACTATATATTATGCGCATCTCGTCAGTAAAGCCGTTTTATTCATTAAAATCTCCAAAAAAAGCGACAAATGTAGCAACTTCTTGGACAAACCTCAGCGAATCTCTGGTAGTGCCGCATGAGCGCAAGCTCTTGTTTTCTAAGCGCGTACACCTCTCTCTGCGTCTGTTCTGTTCAGTGAGAAGCTGAGAGGAGCAAAGCTTTTGGTTAATATTGATTATCATGTTGCTTCTAACTCGATTTTACATGCAAATATAGCCAAAATCCCAGCATATCCTTTGTCTATATCTTATGTGTATTTGACTTCATCAGACAATAGCTTGATTAAAAATCAGCAACATCTTGTATAATAGAGCTAGTTTAGAAGGCCTAATAATGGGGTGCATTTCAGTCACTATTTCATATTCATTCTGTTTTTCACAACAGAAACCATTAAATATACCAGTGAAAACAGTTATATTAGTTAGTTATAGTTTTTATTATACAATACTTATTCTGGTGATTTTGATTCATGTACCTGACAAATATCCTAATTGTGACATCTTCAGGGTCAGTAGGATCCATTTGCCAGGCTTTATTACTTTAGAGAGGCAGGCAGCAGAGTTTGTAATCGGGGTACACAGTCCAAGGTCATACCCAATAATCCAAACACGGGAAGAAACGCTCAGAAATATGTCCATAGGGAATGATATAACTTTGCGTTGAACAAGTGGAAGTCCGTCCCTTAAATAGGCAGAAAAGCCGCGCGTTTGGTGTGAACGTAGGTTAAAGCGGTCCGGGTAGGAACTAAAACTCAGGGGATGGTTCCCGCTGCTGATGGTCGGAGAGCGCCACAGAAGCGTCATTTGTGACAGACACCCCCACCCCAGAGGGGAGGCTGATGTAAATATTAAGTTGCGTACAGAAGGCTCCACAGACTCGGGAAGTGACATGCGGCCCTCGATCCGACACAATGTCCTCAGGTAGGCCATAAAATCGAAACACCTTAGGCTTGGGCGGTCTCCCAGGCAGACATGAGTTTGGGCAGTGGGATGAGGCGACAGGCCTTCGAGAACCTGTCTATAATGGACAGGATGGTGGTGTTCTGGTGAGATGGGGGAAGATCGTGACAAAGTCGATTGCAATGTGCGACCATGGTCTCTGGGGAATAGGTAGGGGCTGGAGTAGCCTTGCAGGGCATAGGTGTGAGGCCATGGAGTTGTTGCACATGGCACAGTTCTTTACAAAGTTTGTGACCTCTTGGGGAAGCGTGGGCCACCAAAAACGATTGGTTACGAGTTCCTGGGTGGCCTGGAGCTAGGGTGGGCAATCGGGAGGGGTAGGATCTTCTCTGAGAGCATTGTTAATCTCCGCCGTGATGTCCCAGAGTACGGGGGCCACGATGTAGGCGGGACCGATGATGGTGGAGGGCTGAATGTCCTGCAGAGGGAGGTCAAATTGGCGGGATAAGATGCCCGCCATGCTATTCTTGGACCCAGGTCTGTACGTAATTTTAAACTTGAACCGGGTAAAAAACAGGGACCATCTTGCCTGGCAAGAATTGAGGTTTTTGGCTGATCATAAGTACTCAAGGTTCCTTGGGTCAGTGAGAACCAGAAAGGGGGTACTTGCTCCCTCCAGCCAGTGTCTCTACTCCTCAAGGGCCTGACGAAACAGAGTCTCTAATGGCTTGCTCTCCCAACCAGTCTGTGCTGCCAGGGTGCGAAAGGCAACCGAGAAGTCCGCTGCAGTTGAAGAGCCCTGGCGGAGATTCAGCAGTTCCCCTGCCTTTTTGCCATCAACAGGATGGTCGAAGACCGCCGCAGAAGGTTCCCATTGCGAACTGGGCTGGTTAATGGCCGCGGTAAGAGCGTTCACGGAGCGTACCAGCTCCTCTGTCATGGAGGTGAGAGTGCTCAGCTGTTGGTGGTGCGTAGCCAACAGCGAGCCCTGGCGTGACACCCCAGACACGGCATCCAACAAAGCCGCTGGATCCTGTGATGGCAAAGTTATCTGTGACAGATCTTCAGAGTCGGTAGGATCCATTTGCCAGGCTTTATTTAGGTGTGGTCGACAAACAATGGGTTCTATCACAGGCAAACGGAAGTGGCAGAGACAGGCAGAAGAGTAATCAAAACACAGGCTTATTTTAGAGAGGCAGGCAATCGAGGTACACTGTCCAAGGTCATACACAATAATCCACACACTGAAAGAAACGCTCAGAGATATGTCCATAGGGAACGGTATAACTTTGCGTTGAACAAGCGGAAATCCGTCCCTTAAATAGGCAGAAAAGCCGCGCGTTTGGCGCAAACGGGCCGGGGTATGTGGGTTAAAGTGGTCCGGGTAGGAACTAAAACTCGCTGCTTATGGTCGGAGAGTGCCACAGAAGCGTTGTTTGTGTAAACTAAAACTAAGCAATTTCTAAATATAAAAACTAATAAAAATTTCCAAATCTCCCTCTAAAAACTAATTAAAAAACTAACTGAATTTGAAAAAAAAAATAATAATTTAAAAATCCAAAACTATTATAAGGTTTCAAGGCATAACCTTAAGTTCTCAGAGCTGAGATATTTTGGTTCATCAGATATTGGAAATTTCACAGCCTCCATAAATTTAGGCTTTAGCAGGAACTGGCTATATACGCAGCACGTGGAAAACCGATGTATGACTCTAAATACATTGGCTGAGGGTTGAATTTTTAGTATAGATGATGTTAAATCAGTAGAAATGTCTGTGTTTCTTTTTTCCCCCTTCTTTCTGCAGGTACCTGTTACCACTTTAGTATTTCAGTGTCATTTTGTACTGATTATCTGACTTGTCTTTTTTTAAATCCATGGCTGATATTCATTATTTACAACTGTGCACTTTACACTTTATTAACTGATACTCACAGTCTCTGCAGCTGTGTGTACTTGGAGAAGATGTGATCATCCAAATTCCTAATTTTATTGTTCTTCAGAGACCTGTACAATTACAAAGCATCGAATTACAAACACAGACTAAAAAAGTAAAATTCTGTCATCTTTTAATTGACTAATGTTGTTCAAAATAATCTGTTTCATTATATAAAGCCATATGATATGCTTGTGTGAGGAACAGACCAATATGAGCTTGTTTGAACCTATAGTTTTTTTGCTGTATAGAAAGAAATTAAATATATTCCTTTTAATGTTCCAGATAAAAAAGAAAAATCTGATTCTGAAGACTATGAGGGTCATCTGAGAGAAATGATGAACACTATTTTTTTTGGTGAACTAACTCTTAAGCATTCTTTTCATTCCACAAGAATGAAACTATTTGGTGTTCTTGGATACAACCGTAGTAACCATTGATATTAATTATCTAACATTCCTTTATTTTCCAAAAACATTCACAGAATCCAAAAGATCATCTCCTAAATAATTTTTCCAAAAATCATAAATTATCTTTAAATACCTCTTCCACCCTGTATATCTCAATATCATCAAAGTTCAGACCGCAGAACATCAATAGAGTCATAAACACACAAAAATATAGACTTAACCAGAGCCAACAAACAAAATACAACCACAACTTTTAAGAAGTGTGCATAAATTTTATTTTTCTGGTAATTGTTCAGTGCAAAGAATCTTTTTATCTCTTTAAGCTTCATGGCTCGCTGATGAAGCTCTATGTCTCAATGATGTCAAATCTGTACTCTTCTCCAGTTACAGATTCATAACTTCTCATGGAAGCAGATAAGTAAAGCTCTGCAGATGGATCCCAGCTTGATGTACTTACAACCAAGTCACATTTGAGGAGAGTGCTGGTACGATATGCAGATTCACGTCCACACATTCCACCTCTGTCTTAATGCAACCACAGCTCTCCGGGTACTGTGGCAGAACTGTGCAAGATTAATATAAACAAACACACATAAAATCCGTTATTATAGTAATTCATTATTATTACACCTAATGCATAAATATTAAAAAAATTATTTTCTTTGCATTATTTTTGTTCCTTTGGTTTGCCTACTATTGGTCTGCCTGAAACACATATGTTGTCAATGCAGCATTTCATTAATAAGGTTAAACCAGCAAAAATATTTTTTGGTTGTTCAAAATTAGGACTTCAGGCAGTAAGCCAGTTTACAGGACGATTATTGGGTAAGCATCACATAATTAATATTTATAATTCACACACAAGCTTACAAGCTACTCCCACTTTTCAGCTCATTACTAAACTCTCTATAACTACAAAAAAAATCTAAGCCAATAGACTTTAAAAGCTAATAAATTTCCAACCAGATGCATCTACAAGATCGTAAAAAGATTTATGGAGTATTAAAGTAAAATGCAGCCTATAGGATTTCTGACTTCAGAAGCGTCCAGTGCACCATTGAAGCCTAAGGTTGTAAATTCATGAAATAAACTTTGAGAGTCTGGCCCTCACATGAAAGTTGCAGCTGCGCTTTGGACTACTTTTTTACTTTTTTGGGTGAGACCCAAGATAACATTACTTATGCCAATCTATCCATTATCTTTTCCAAAGGAAATCGGATCAAGATCAGGACACATACAGCAGACATTAGGAAGGTCCTGTGGCTCTGCCTTCTTAAAGTTTCGATCAAAGTTATCCGCCCATCCGCTGTTGTCCCCTGCGGAAAGTAAAAGCAAGTCTTTGTATGAGAAAGTCACAGTAACTATATGAAGATGTGACTTAAATGGCTTTTGAGAGATGTCAGAATTTCTCCCTTCAAAGCAAGTGACATCAGTGTTGAATAAACATAAGCTCCTAATGTATTTCAGAGTGGAATCGTAACCATGGTTGACAGAAAATTTAGTCCCAATTGTAAGTCTGAACCTTAAATTTTCTGCCTATTCTAAAAAGCTGAAGTGCTTTAGAATTGAAAACAGCTTGAAGAGAATCTATTTATCTTCATGCAGATATCAACAAAGTGAAAAAAGACAGATATACGTGGTCTCACCGCAGTGTTCCTCATCCGCTCCATTCTTGCAGTCCATATGACCATTACACTGAAGGACCTGGGGCAGGCATACACTCATGTTTCCGCAAGGGAACTGACCTAGGGGGCAGCTTTCTGTCACCGCCCTGCTAGCCATCATGGATGCTGCTGGCAGCAATGAGAAAAGGGAAGAGGGAGGAAGAAAAAGGAAAAGTTATAATATCTCTAAGTTCAAAAAAAGATATTGGAGAAAAGCTCTTTAAATCACTACAGTACTTTGTGCTACCGTCAGGGAAAAGTAGATGACTGGAAGCTCTCCAGCAGTGTTAGATAGAAAGCACGAGCCAATGGATGAATGGGCACCAAAATACAGCAGAGCCTGACCTTTGATGTGAATAAAAGGTATTGGAAGGGTTTTCTCCAGCCTTTTGAAAATTGATAAGCATATTTATTCTATCACCCCAGTCATTTACGTTTACTGCTCTAGATAGTTAATACAGTGACACAAAAGGGAAGTGTCTAACAACAATGATAAATTTTGTACTTGGAAAATGTGACAGTGCAATTAAGCCTATTCTTCTTTCTATCTGACATGAAAGCAAAAGCAAAGCCAAGAGTACACAAGCGAAAAGTTCAGCACAAAGGCTCTTTCACAATAAAATAACTTTGTTACAGCTTCATTTTGCATAATAAATTCCTCCATTTGTGTGTTTTTTTCTTTCTTATCGGCTCTCACTAACACTCATCGCAAAGTGGATTTGCAATAAATTGCTAGGGTGGTGGCTCTCCCAATGTGTAGCTTTATCACAGTGAAACACGGCTTGTTTCTGACAGCCCTATACACAAGAAATATGCTGTTCTGTCTAAGGGCTATTTGTCACATTGTCTGTATGCCACACTGGGAGCTATTGAATGACATGACTGTCTCTGTGAGTATATGCATCTTGAAACAAACATGTTGGGTATTATTGGTTTTAAACAACTACCGTTGCTAGTTTTTTTCTTTTTAATGAACCTATTTTGTAACATTTTCATGCATTCGTAATGATAGCAAGTGGATAAATAATGTAGCTATATTCCCTCTTACAGGCATGCGCTTTGATTATATATTTAACAAATAAAACAAAAACCAAATGACTCCTTTTCTTGAAATACTGCACTGGTTTTTCTGTTAAGCATTTCGAAAACTATATCAAAATGATAAGAGCATTAAGCTTTCATTTTTAAAGTAACAAAATAAATAAGCTTTAAACACACAGACTTAAACACCTTGAAGTCATCTTCACAAAGCCCCAGGTCAAAAACAAGGAGGTTCATGGCATAGATGCCAGAGTGCTGGTAATGAAAAACACCACAGTGAACAATATTTTTAGTTCTAGCTCAAAAGCACTATCTGTCTGCCAACCTAATGAGGCCAGGAGTTTTTCACTTGCCCAGCGAAAATGATCAATTGTGTACCACATTCTTTACTAAACTACTCACCTTGGGGGAGAGTAGTTTAAGGTGCAATTTAAAATTTTGAGTGAACTTTTAACAACTACTTTGCTAACTATAATTAAGCAAAATAAGATGTTTTTTAAAGCAAAGGTCATAGTTAATTGTCTAAATTGGTCCCCAAACCAAAGTGTGACCACAATTAGCAGAAAACTACTAAAACTACACAAAAACTCCAAGACGGCAAGAATAACGCATAAATACGTTTGCTGAAAAATTATGAAATACGAGCCAAAACATGACTCGTTGATTTGTCATTTTCAACCCATTCTGCAAAACAGGCAATTTCAACAAACCCTAATCTATGTCTGCCAGCTTAGCTGACAAGTTAAAATGCACAACTAAAATGGTATAGAAAACCAAATATTTAAGTGTGTATGGCATAAAAAATTGGGCTTGACCCAATAGTAGGCTTAGCCAACCCTGCTGCTGTCCAGCATATTTCAGTTTCAAAACTGCTCCAACACACCTCCCTTTAATTACCAACTTGATGAGCTGGTTTAGGTGTGATTGATTGGAGTCTGCAAATCTGAAATCTGCAGGACGGTAGCTCTCCAGGAGAAGAACTGAAGACCTCTGTAATAAAAGCACATAACCCATCAGAACAATACACTCAACCTCACCAGCAGACTGTGACCTTATTGTTGAGCTCTGAATCCACAACACAGAGGAAAAGACACATCATATCCTGTCACAATGTAAATAAAGTCTTATTTTTAGTTCTTTGCTGCTCCAACAATCTGTGACATCATTTAAATCTATATTTGGTTCTCAAGAGTTATATATACTTGCACTTTTCTACCAGATATGTATTTATTATTATTTTGTATATATTCTTTTTTTACATTGCCAGTATTCACATTTGTTTTTCTGATGCTGTGATACACATTCAATGTTTTTCCCTTGCATGTCTTCAAGATTCCATGTCAGAGTGTGCTCATCAAGGTACATCAGCACTCAAAGCAACTTGTTCATACAAACAAATTAGCTCTTTTTTAGACACCAGTGCTAATTAGGATAATCACTGCAAATTAATTAAAGACCTATGTCCAGATCAAGAATATAAAATGAGGACCACCAACCGGCTGACTAATGGGTATCCATGCAGCATGCAGTGAAACACTGCGTTACTAAAGAGATGAAATGGCCAAATGCCAGATGAATTAAACCAGGGGAAAAAAAACAAAAACATAAAACTTCCCGACCAATTGCAATAAAAATGTTTTCATTGCCTGGCTGTGAGCTTAATGGTTGTCACTGTGTGGAACGTCCTACTGACGTCTGTTTCAAAACGTATTAAGTGTTCGTTCTGTAAACATTCGAAAATAAGTATGCAAGAAAACAAATATTAACTAGAATAATTTAATATTGAGAACATAAATCAGAAAAGGTCATGTTAGTTAAAGTAGTCGTGAAAAACTCAACAAAAAAAAACGCATGTGCTTTTCGGATATTTGCTCAGGAAACAGACTTTGACCACTAATCAAAAGTTGGATTGGAAGAGGTATTGTACTAATTAAAGGGTAAAGCTGTGTGAGATGGATCAGAAGTCAGCTTAAGCTTGGAAAATGTGCATTTTGTCTCCACACAAGTGAGAAAATGGAAATGCTAGCAGACATTCTGTCAGGTCGTTTTGATCATCCACAGAAAAGATGTTGGCATTCTTTACCTTTAACAGGGGCTAAATGGCTGTCTTTCTTCTGTAGAACAGAAGTCTTTTGAAAGAACATTATGAAAATTGACCAATTCCAATACGACACCAACCATTTTTATTAGTGAGCTGCAGCAGAGTAAAGAAAAACAGTGAATTAATACTTCATTTTCAACCCCCTTCTAACTATCACTCCTTGTGTTTTTGTATGTTTGTTTTTCTCTCCATGTGTTCCCCATGACTCAGTTTCTCCCTTGCTTGATTGTCTTTATTTGATTCAGGTGTGTTGAGTTAATTGGCCTCATTTTCCTGTATTTAAGCCCTAGCCTGTATAGTCTAAGTTTGTGGGTCTCAAATGTCATGTTCATGTGTCACAGCCATTCTTGGCATGGATTACCCCCTTGTTTTGGGTTTATTAAAGACTGTTCCTCTGATCCACATCTCCGTCGTTCTCTCAGACGCAGAGTCTGACACTTGTGTTCTACAGGGGGGAAAAAAGCGTAAACAAATAATTGTAAATAATAAATAATAGGGCGAAAGCTTAGTTTGGGATGAAATATCCGTAAAATGGTGATTAATTTGCCAGATGGAAGTCAAGGGATCGAACTGTGCCACAAACTTATCACCTTCTCATTTATCTCTTTCTCCTACGGCCAACAAAGAGGGTTTTAATCCCTGTAACCGGACCAGGTGGCCCAGCAGGGCCTGCAAATCTGGTTTTCATGATCTTATTAGCAGCTGTCCAGCAAATATCTGTTTAATGGCATCGCTGAACATATTTCGAGTTGGGTTCAAGCAAAAAAACAAGTTTAAAGGTGTACTGAGATCCAGAACAATCCGCAGGTGATGTATTTGTTTCTGACACTTGATTATCTGAGTTTGTGGCATGGATTGCAGAAACGCTATTTATGCTACATGGGAAAACTTCCAATCTTAGTCTGGAAATGTAATCATTTTAAAACTCAGATGCACATTTTATACCTCCCTGGAGACTGAGACATGTCTGGTTAAGAGGAAACTGAATACTCACTACTCTATGATAGTTGTTTTTTTTTAGCTGAAAACTCCTGCGGGAACTGCTGTAAAGGGATTTTTAAATCTGCTGTCTATCAGAAGTAATTAACATTTCTGCAAACGTTCGTGCTCTAAATAACTGTATTGTTCCAAATTCTTCTTCATTGTAATACATTATGACAAGACCAGTTGATAATCAAGGTATCACTGGTTAGCATTGCACCGTTAGCCAAGAATCTCAGACCTCCTCGGTTCTGGAATCTAATACATGAAAATATTGGGGTTTTCCTCTTCAATTTGTGTGATGTGAGAAATTAAAAACATACAGCACATGCACCAGCATTATGAATGATAAACAAACAAACCGAAGGCTCAGACGAACAGACTTCTGTGAAGGATTGAAAGATTAAGTTGATATAAAATTAAAGTGTGTGACTTTTTGTGACTAGTTGAGTCAAGGAGCTATAAAATGGGTTATGCTCTTCAACCTTGTTATATTTTTATATGAAAATAAATAAGTTGAAAACATTTAAACTGAAAAATATTTAGTGCTAATTATAATAATGGGGAAAGAAAATTAAGATAACCTGTAGAAAGAAAAAAAATACATTAATTTTAGAATAACATTCAGTAAGTGGACTTTGAACGGTTATTGCCTTTTTGAACAATTACATAAGTGGCATTTATAATAATGGTAATTGCAATTAGAAATTCAATTAATTGAGCAGCCAGATTAGAACAGAACAAAATCTAATTGATACTCTTAATATATTACATATAATTAATATATAATTTATGGACTTCTTTCTTTTGAAGTAGGATAGTCTATAGCTAGGCTATCCATTGTATACTCGTTTGTTCAGCCTAGCCTAAAGTTGAATTATTATTCAATAATAATTCATTATTATTATTATTATTATTATTATTATTATTATTTTAGAAAAGTTAAAATTGAAGAAACAAATCAATTAGCTTATAGTCTATAGGGCTGAACTTATCAAATGAAAAGTAAAAAAAGAAATAAATCACAACAAGAACAATCAAGATATTTCTTTTCACAAAGATGTTTTTTGACAAAATGACAATGGATGCTGAATGATGTTTAACAGTGAATGTATCTCCTGCAGCTGAATATAATCATTGGTGTCAGATGCAAATATTAAACATGTTTAAAAAACACTACTGTTTCTTGACTTCTAATATTTAAATCTTTGCAAAGTAATATTTAACATGTGATGCAACTTTTTCTTCTGACTGCAAATAGTGACAGAACCCAGCTGGAACAGACCATGTCTGACTGAGCACGCTCCGTTGTCAAGACCAAATTTCGTTCATAATCGGCCTGACAGTCGTATAGTTTGTTCTCAGCTTAACTGAATGAATCATAGTCTGGGGTTTCATGACCCTTTAAATCAGTTGAGATCTCTTAAAAAAAATATCTCGCAGTAATTTATGCATACTACTGGAGGCAATGCAAGATAATGCTACAAAAACCAATTCAAAAGAAGCACAGGGACGAAATAAAGTGAGAGTAAAAAGAAGAGAGCACATAACAGCCTGAGACAGAGACAGATAAGGAAACCAAGTCTAATGAATGGAAAAGCAGAGCAGAATGATGGTTTTTTAAAACTGTGTAAATATTCTAGACAAATTTTACGCAGTTGTGACTTTTTGGAGGCTCACATGAAACATCGGGTCACAAACTATGTGACATAAACATCTTAGAAGAGGTGACAATGGCAAAATACCTTTTAAGACAACGTTGCCAGGCAACCATACTGGGTAACAGGAGGAGATACTGGCTAACCAGTACCAATACAGTTACCTACATTTTTATTCACAGTTTAAGCTTTAACAGTCTAAATGGATGCTGTGTGCCTTCAAATCCAAAGTAAAACAAGCAGGAAAAAATCTATATAAAATGTCAGTCTGCAGCACTGTGCAGACACATTCAACAAGCCTGGGTTCCTGCCCATAGTGGCAGGTGCTCATTTGTTAAAGCCTGTCACGGTCTTTATGGTAATGAGCCAAGTCAATATATACCCGCACACCTCAACATTAGACCAAAACACAAGCACATACAACTTAAAGTTTAATAGAGCAGAGGCCTGTGGGAAGAGAAGTACCGAAGCTGACAGAGTCATAACTGAGCTTTCTTGTACATCCTATTAAACAACTAATTAAACAGGCTCCTGTATTACTTCATTTGCAGTCAATCTGCTGCCTACAGCAGCCCTTTGACACTGGCCTTTTCAAGTGTACTGTTAGAAACCCCAGGTGAACTTTCCATCCTTTTCAGCTAGAAAGTGAGAAGAAAATTAAATGCAGGTGCTGCCACTAGAATAAATGGGTTTTTTTGCTCATAAAGCCAAATCAATCAAAACATACGTCTGGTTGGATACTGATAATAGTATCTGGAAAGCAATCTTTAAAATCTGCATATATTTTGGCATTGTGCAAATGTACATTAAATCTAAACACTCATTGCATAAAAGTTTAAATTAGATCCAATAAGCAATTTTTAAAGTCTGATGCAACTGAAGGAACTTTTTCTTCATAATACTTCCTTGTACATCTTTTACAACTGTCACTTCAAAGAACCCAGAAACTTATTTGCTGACCAAGGAAGGTGTTAATTATCATTAAGACGGCTTTTAATCTCCAATGACCAATGATTCAATTTAACTCAAATTAAATAAGGCTGTGAGGGACTCATTTATGTTGGTTCAGTTAAATGCACTAGCTTACACTTTTTACACTGGAGGGTTTTGTTGAAGTATTTTCTTTTTTCTCTTGGCCAAATGAATGACAACTGTATACAATGTACAACCCAATGAATTTGAATTTGTGTGTTCATTCATCAATCCAATAGTATATTTTAGATTGTCCCATTGAACTTCAATACATACAAAAAAAAAACCTAGGCATTATTCACCCTCAGTCCATGCTTGGCATTCATAAAGCTCATTAAAAAGATTGCATGTCTATCCCTAACGGCATAATTTTCCTTCTCTGTAAATAAAGCAAAGCATCTACACTGACTCTTATGTTGGTTTTGAATAACGTTTAGTTTTCTTTTGAATAAAGCCTCTGATATAAGATCCCTCTGCATTGTTTGCCTGTGCCACCTTATTTCACCTCTAACAGCCCATATCTTATTTAACTCTACTTATCTAAGTGGGGGTATAAACAAATATTTAAATGCTGAGTCACTTATTTATTAAAAGATTAATGCATGCGATTCAATTTATTCAAATACAAAATCACTGTAGAACTTCACTCCAGCCAGTTGTGTCTTTGAATATTTTATGTCACAATGAAGGTATAAAACTACAATAATATATGTTTTTGTCTCATATTTGCATAATATAGTTCAGCAAGAAGACACAAGTGCAAATGTGATACTGAACTTTTATAACAGTTCAGTAAATAAGAAGTTAATATTGTTATTTAATATTTTAGACAAAATGTTTTGCCAATTTAAATATGAAGACAATGCAGAACTTTTGTATCAGAGGAACACACAGTGGCATTTGATTTCTTTATCCACTTTTGAACAAATTGGGTGAACCATTTGGCGCATTGAACCATTGGCCATAGTCGCGTTGGATTTGAAGCAGCGATTATTTTGGATCAGTAGACACCAAACTACCACGAAAGTGATTCAAAATCATAAGGAGCCCTCTGCTCTTTAAAGGCTCTCACAGTACTTTGACACACTGACATATCTGAAGGTGAAGGTTAACCAGTGGTAATGATTCAGTCATTCATGAAGAACCATTTACTTCACTCCTGAATGAACCAGCCATTTGAACAAACTAAATGAATAAATGAATAACTAATGGCAATTTTAGGTTATTATTAGATTATAATTTAATTTAAAAAAAAATTATATTACATTTTAATAATAAAATTATTAAAGGTATAATTCACCCTCATGGTTCAAAAGAGGAGTCTTACACAGTATTGATCAAATAAAATATTTCTTGCTGATCCTTTTTATAATTTCTGTTTGGTGCACAAAGCAATGACTTTAAATGATCCTTTAGGAGCATTTCCTCAGACAAATTTGATGTGTAATTAATCTGTGATTAATAAATTTTAACCACATAATGTAATTAATTTGTCATATATGTTTTATTATATATACTGATATTATTTTGCACATATGCATCACATGTGTCTCTAGGACCTCAAACACAAAGACAGCAAAGTCACTCTCATAAAACCATAAGGGTAATAACAGAAGCAATACGTATTAAAAAATCTCTTTACAAAAGGTTATTAAACTATAAAACTAAACCATTTTTTGAATTTATTGAACTAAAATGAAAGCAAAACAAATATATGTCTGATAAAGTAAGTAATAAATAAATTAAGTTAATAAGATAAATGCAATTTAAACAAAACTAACACTACACAAATAACGCGAAGCTCTGCAAGCACTGAATGGCCAATTTGCTTTTGATTATTATTTGTAACGACACTTAAATTACATGCTCGCTCATGTCTACTACTCATTATTATCTACGGCTTAGGTTTATAAGCAGTGTGTTTAATTTATTCAAAACATGTAGTGTCTGATTGACAACCTGTGCCTGTAACCGCAGTGCGCTCTGGCTGAAACACAATTCAATTTTGTCTTTGGGAGAAAACAAGCACCTGAGTGACCAACCAGCTACGATAAACCCTAACCTGTACGAAACGTAATCCAGAAGCCTATAGATACGCAACGATCACCACCAGTTAGCAGAATGTGGTCGTGCCACGTTTTTGTTTTATCTGATAGAACTTCTTCAAGTCACAACGCGTGTCGTTAAACGAGTAAAATATCCCCATGCCAAAGAACAGAGTGTACTTCGAGAAGGGTCAAAAGTTCCTCAGAGGTCTGACACGAGTGTTTTCCTCTCCTGCTAGCAAAACATTAAACGGAATTGTCTTGAATACAGTCGGTATAAATATAATTAATTGATTATTTACATTTTTATATCGGGTACGGTATTTCATTCTTTATAAATTTGACCAATTCAGCTGACGTAACGTTATACAACTCAAACTCGTCGAGTAACGTTACTGCATTAAAGTTAGGCTAAAGACTGGAGTAAGGGGTGTCCGATTTAATAAAAGTTTACAGAAAAATAGAAAACTGGTGTGGAAAAGACCAACGCTTAAATTTCACATCTTAACAAAACCGGTAACGTTAATAAAGTGCTAACAACGATCTTACCTTCGGTCTCCATCCTGGAGTTTTGAATGAGAAGAGAGATGACGGTTAATTTCAGGAGAGTGTTTGAAGGATGTTTCAAGGATTTCATGATGAAGCCTCACAGCGTTCCTCCAAAAGCATGACCGACACGACAGACTATTCCCTGATCACACTATTTCCAAAGGAAGACGCGCGTTTGTCGTGGGGATGAACAATAGAGCATCGCTCGGTCGGTCCAGTTTGTGTCACCTGCAGCGTTAACGGCGCTCCCGTGGACTGAGGAGCTGAACGGATCACCCCTTCATCTGGAGCCGAGCTCGCCATCATTCATTGAGAACTTCGTCACCGACGCGTAGTTGAGGATTATGAACACCTACGTAGTAAAGCTAGAGGTCGTCGTTTTCATTTTACACTTTCGTAAGAGCGCTAATTCCCGTTCCTGTGTTGAGTAATGACAGACATGAAAATAGCCTGTTTTCAGAGACTTACCCGCAAACACCCAAAACCAGCCGGAAATGAGTGAAAATGCATTGGGCTACATAAATGGGTTACAAAAATCATTATGTTTGCAGGGGCTAAAAGCATTTGTGGCTTTCTTTTTTGCCTACGCCAAAAAAAAGCTTTAAAATAATCTACTTTGAACAATAAATGTTTGTTTATTTTTGTATTGTTTAAAAAAATAAGGCCCTATTTTCAGAATTCATAACAGAAAAAGTCTCGTTTTAGTTCGTGTGAGTGATAACCTAATGTTTTATGTAGTCAAACAAAAATCAAGATAATGTTTTATTGTAAATATGGACTATGTAGGTTGTCATCATGAAGCTTTACACAGGTGATGCGCCACCAGAGAGAAAATTAATGAATTTCACAGTAAATTATCTTATTTTCTGCTCTAGGGAAAAAGCTATATATATATATATAAAGCAAAGTTATATATGATATGAGAACACTAGGGCCTGTAGATAAGAAGTGTTATTTAAGAAAAAAAAAAAAACTATTTTTAGAATGACATTTTGTTTCTTAATCATACCCATAGTCGCTTAGGGCAATTGCCAGTTGCTGTCTTTATTCTGTTGACATGGACTAATGACTTGTACATACAGTAGTGGGACACCCCCTTCTTTAGGACAGAAAAGCATTGCAACCGTTTCGGAAGTAAATGACAGTACACATATGTACAAGTCATTGGTGTTTGATGATAAGCTTTTGGCTGAAGGTCTGCGTTTAAAGTCACACCAGAGGTGCTCAGCTGGGATTAGGACTTGGCTTTCCCCAGACCAGTCAAGCTCTTTCACACTGTCACAAAAGCGTGTGTAGAGCTGAGCCGCACAGCGAGGGAAAAGGTGCGACGCACACAGAGGATTTCTAAATGCAAAAGTATTTAATAGTAGAACTCCAGTACACGGTACAAAAGAAACGGTCTGACGAGGCAGCAGGGAAACACACATCACATACATTACATAACATTAACGGCGTCACGACATCAACAGGACATAAATTCTACTGAAAAACAGAGGTATTTAAAGACAGACAAATCAAAAGCAAAAGTGAAGGCAGCTGGTAAAAACAGGTGAGACGATTGAACTAATCAGGGAGAAACCAAACAGGACAGGACCAAACCAAAATACACAAAGACACGGGGGAGACAGGACAGACAGGGACAGAATGTCACACACACTGACTGAATCAATCATTTCTTTTTGACCTTCCTTTATTAACAGAGGCATTGTCATATTAGAATACAAAATAGTGGTTTCCAAACTGTTGCTAAAAAATTAGAAGCACATAATTCCCCAGAATATTATCATTATTTGCTTAAACATTACGTGATTAATGATTTTAATAGGTAGTCAAGTATTTTCCATAGAAGGGAGTACTTTAGGCAATATAGTGTATATGGTTGAATAAAAAAAATTATAACTTATATTCAAAAATTACCTCAAGTTAGGATTAGCCAACAAAATATTTAATGGCGATATAATTTTGTAACTCATATTTATTAATTATATACTTTTATAAATTTTAAATGTAGGCTATAAAGCAAATTGCTTTGTAAAACTAGGAGAAAACATGAAAACTCTGGATATTGTTTACTCTTGGTCTATAATTTATGTGATTGCCACTAAATAACTTTGTCACTGATAACTTTTCTGAACACATTTAACTTGCATGTACATTTAAAATATAGAAAATATATTACTCAGTCCATAAGGGGATGTTTTTTCCCTCACTCTACCCTAATGTTTAGTGAAATAGTGTTACACGCATATACGTAGATAAACAATTTGCTCCGTTTTCACAGTTGAAAACTGTAGTATTATTGCCGGATATTTGCCACCTGGTGGCAATCATAAGTGGATTTGTTTATGAAGCTGTTCCATCAGATGGTCACCATCGAACTTCAATGGGAAGATCTGAATATTTATCAGACTGATGTGCAGCTCCCCAAAACAACTGAAGCTTTTAAGACATTTTAAGAAATCTCTCGCCATGCGGGGTGGTTTTTATTATTTGGGGTCCTCATCAGGATGATAACAGAAAAATTTCAGTCTACATCTTAGTACAAGCAGCTCCTCAATATGCAAAACAACAGGGATATATATTTTTATCTTTTGCTGTAGTGTGTGCGTAGGAAATATCAGTTTACATTTCCAACCATTCCTGTGTACAGTGAGATTTCTGTATGCACAAAGAATCCCAGCAGCTCCACACAGAGATTACCAAGATAATTAAAACACAGAAAAAACTCAATTTAAAAAAGCTGTGGTAACATTTATAAGGCGCTTCAAAAAACCTACCTACAGTGCTACAGTACAGTGAAAGGTGAGATCATATAGAAAATTAAATATAGGCCTACTGTAAAACATTTGTATGGACATAATAATAAAATTAGTTGTTTTACTGTAAAGTTATGATCATTTTAACAAATTAATTGTTATAGACCATGGTAGCAGTTTTTTTGTGCATTATGATAATGCAGCAGTCCTTCTTAAAAAGCACCCATTTCCAGATCAAGCCAGTATCAGCAAATATCTTAATAAATCTTATTTTTATCATTATGTGACGATCAATGCATCCTACCATAAAAAAGAAACAGCAGGGTGGTGTTTGGGCATAAGGCAGTGAGGACCATTTCCACTTTGACTACTGGTGTGTGCCAAGTCTAAATGAAGCTCCTGCGGACTGATAAAAAAAAAAAAAACTTGTTATCTTTTGCTTTAATATGCTGCAAACAAAAAGGAATATTCTGCTGAAACCAGCCCAAGCCGGTCTAAGGTACAGCCTGGACACAAACATAACATTCTATCACGGCATAAAACCACTCCTTACGTAACAGCTTGTAATGTCATTTAAATCAGTTTTGGGTTATTTCAGTAAGTCTCACAGCAACAATCAATAGTAATTGAGTCGTTTGTAGTCAAGATTTACTCATTAATTTTTACACGCTGGAGAAAGGAAGCTGTGATTACAGAAGCCAACCAGTCACACTGGATAATTTAGCTTGTGCAGAAATTAATTAATTCACACTGGGGTCACAGGACCAAAAGTTCAACCAATTGATCCCTTGCACTATGAAATGCAAGTCAGATAACACACCCGGTAATTGCCTGCTTTAATATTAATGAATGGGTCACAGCACTTTTTAAAATAAAAGAGTTATTAGTCACATTGATTAAATCAAAAACTGACATAACCAAAATTGAGAACGAAGATTTTCAAAGCACCAGCCAATTCAGAGATGAATGGGGATAATAATGGATAATAAAAGCTTTTTCAGGTAATATATTTTATTCTCATCAATAGATTTATGGACTGAATTACATTTATTCTTTTGACAGAATTAATGAATAGGATTATTAGACGTTTTTTATTATTAAATATGATTAAATATCCAATAACATCAGCATAGCTCTCAACATAACTTTACCATATATTTACATTAATGTTTTAAACTATTCCAAGTGTTACCAGAATGCTGCAAAAGTCACACTTGAAATAAAAGCTATAGATAAACATACATATGTTTATTATAACATAAATGTAGACTTATCTTAAGTCTTATTATTTTTTCTGAATATGAAAGAAGAATGGAAACAACTGAATTTGAAGTTTCCTCAGCTTTTCTGTTACCCTTATTAGCATATAAACTAAAATGAACCAAATTAAGTTTAACAGAGATACAGAGCACGGCATCTGTAATGGATTATCACTATGCATATTCACAAATAAACGTTATTCATGATCTAGCAGCTGGAAAGGGAGTCTCTTCAGGGTTTAATAAAATAGACAGAGAGAAAGGATGGATGAGAAAGAGCAAGAGATTATTATTCGGTGGATGTCTCTCACAAGTGGACGATCGCCGCTTTTCAGGCTTTTTATTGTTCTTAAGTGAATATTGTTCTTTGTTTGGGATTCATTCATGCTTTGATCAATCACCTTGACAGAGTCGTTCTCAATTGTGTGTATTGCTGATCTGGCGGATTTTTTGGTGCCAGTAATCTGTCGAGAATCATTGAGCTCTGTAAAGCACAGATCCGGAAGTGGTTATTTCTACTCCAAACAGAAATTAAAAAGCTTAGCTCATCCAAGCAATATCCCTTACCACTCATTATCTGGCAGCGTGCATCAGAGAACAGCAAAAGGATGTTGTCTCAGAAGTCCATCAGCTGTCGTTACTCAGCCAATTACATGAGGAAGTTGTATGACAGGGGGACTTTTACCTCCAGTCTTCAATCTTTACAGTCAAACAGACAGAACGCTCACAAAAAAGACAATTTTTTCTTTCTTTCTTTTGTGCTCTTTAAGTGCTAAACATGCGTCGTTAATTTCTCCATTGGACTGAATATTTATGTGTGTTTGGGTAATATTAGATGATATTACGTGATGTTGTAAATATTGTTTTTGGGGGGGGTTTTGTTTTTATGAAAGAGAATATTTCTTTAGTTTTTGTTTTTCAAATAATTTTAAAATAATATAGTTTTTTTTTTCAAGAATTTATCAGAGGTGACGTAAATATATGATATTAATTATTGTAAACAGTTTTATTACTAGTTATTTATTTGCTTGTTTGAAAGATACCATTTGTTAGTTTTAATATATCTTTTAATATATATTTTTCCTGAAGCGGTGTCCTGTGATAAAATTTTGTAGGTCTATAAACATTCATAAAATAAACATTTCACAGACAATTACAGTTTTGTGTTTGTGTTGTGAAATGGGATAAATATAGAAGTATTAGCAATAATAATAAGTAGTACAAAAGGGTGCTGTAAAATTCAAAAATTAACCTTTAAGAAAAAGATCCATTTCCGAACCTTTACTTTATAGAGTAAAGAAAATCTATTTTTGCATTAAGCTCATGCTTAATAACTCTCTTTCTTCTGGGGAACATAAAAAAGAAGAATCAACTCTTACTATCTACAACATGCCAAATAGACCCAGTTACTTTCACTGTTGAGACAAAAAAACACTGAAACACCTTTTTTTTGTGTTCGTGTTTTGCGAAAGAATGGAAGTCAAACCGGTTTGGAACGACACAAGGGTGAGGGTCAATTATGACAGGATTTTCATTTATAAGCAAAATAAATTGAAAGCTACTATAGAGAATTTGAATAACATTTTGAAGAATCCTTATTAATCACAAGACTTTAGAGGATCAGCAAAATGTCAAGACATTAGTGTGGCTAAATCCCTCAATCACTGTTCAAAAAACCCAAAACATATCAAACGGCTGAGAAAGAGAGCAATTTCAATCGGTAATTTGTTCTTGATATTTAAATTCCCTATAATCCAAACCAAAACAGATGTTTTGCAATAGAGCATAATGCACAAATTTAAATGTAAATTTGGTCTTATCTCACCTTTGTGTCTCTGCAAGGTGACAACTTTTTGTTTTTTCTTTCTACATTTCAGAATGTTCTTTCACAGGATAAAAAGATCTGTAGTTCAACAGTTCAAAAAGCCTCAAGATGACAACACTAGCACGACCCGTTTTTAAAACACGCACTGCGGGAAACTGCCTATGAATGCAGTATTATCAAGGAAAAGCACAATATTTAGAGGTCGACAACAGTAGAGGTTGACAATTTCTTCTGCAGCTAATTGACTACTTCAATTGAACCACTTACAAAGCCAATTCCTTTAAACTCACACAGGGACCTGCAATGTAACCAAGTTATCTGGCTTAGAATAAAATCAGAAATAAATGTTTCTATTTGTCTGTCCTTCTTTTTAGTTACTTGAACAAGAGCTCACTCCCCTAAGCCTTTAATAGAATGGAACCGCCTTTTGTTACGCCTCTGCTCTCTCTCAATCACTCACACACTGCATCTGCTCAAGGTTGTGCTGAAAAAGTACAGTCAATCACCATCTGTCTCAAGCTGAGGGCATGCACACTCGGCACCATTCAGGCTTCTGGTCACAAATCAATCTAACAAGAAAGGTCTTAATCTAATTGTGATCCATCTTTCCGGATGGATTTGATATAAATAATAAAATATGAATATAAATAGGCAAGCGTAAATTAAACATGGAGCGCTACTGTGTTTGGCAAATACATTTGTTCTCATTATATTAACTATGCAAGACAGATACCCACAAGTCCATTGCACCAGACTCCTGTAGGCTCTTTGTACTACCTAAGCTAGCAAATGATCAATGACCACCTAAAGTCAGAACTTGGGAAAAAGCGAGAATCATATCACTGTTAAATAGAGATTTTTCTTTTTTTTACAAAACTTTTACAAAAGACTCCACTGGTCTTCTACCCAGCTTGAAAGATATTGCAAGAAGAAAGGACATGCAAAACTCAGTTGAGCTTGCAAGTCAAAATGCTGACAGCCATTTTATAAATATGCTGCCCTTTAAATCTCTCACCCTTCAGTATTTGAAATTCTTAAGCAATTCAACATGCGCAACGGTTTGCAGTGTGCTGCATTAAGACACGTTCACTCTGTCATTTGGCAAGGACAAAGCTTAGGTGTTCAATATGAGCTAAACTGGCTATTTTCAGCAACTTTAGCTAAGTCCAGTGACTCCAATTGATTAAGCAATTTACGACAATGGACCTCTTATCAGCCGCCAGCTGTAGTCCAGTGGGCCTGTTTCAAAATGGAGATGTATGTTTATCCTAGTAACGAACAATTTCCTGATTGTGTACGTATGTCGAACCACATCCAGTATTTGAAAATAGCGGCCGGAGATTGGAAATGGCCGGAGATAAAGCAATGCACAACAAGCATATTAGTTCATAAGAGTCATTAATTACTCCTCATGTTGTTCCTTAGAGTTTTCTGACCCTGCATAGACAGCAATGCAACTGAAACTTTTAAAGTCCCAGAAGGTGTATGGACATTGATATAAAAATAGTTCATGTGAGAGAGTTCAACTGCAATTTTAAAGGGCAAAAAATATCTTAATTGTAATGTAGACAGTCTGCAAAGTTGTTAATTTAAAAAGTGCATGATAAAGAAAGAGTCGACCCAGAATCGCCTTAACGACCTTCAAATCTTCTGCCGGTATACAGTACGTCAATAGGTAACATATTTGAATGATCCTCGCTTGCCTGATCTGCCCACAAATACTTCTGCTAGTCAGTGTATACATCTTGTCGAGAAGACGCTGTGAAAGTGAGTGTTTCATTTTTATTGTCCATAGATGTAAATTCATTCTCTGCCTGCCTGCGGGAGGAGCTGTTGAAGTGGTAAAGACTAGGTTTCCCTGGTAATGCTGTATACAAAGCAGTGCTCCGCTGGCAAACAATGATTTAGCAGACATTACATGCATGATGAAATGAAAATGACATCCAAAATTTCCTGAAGACAATCAGTTTTCTTCAGAAATTCAATGATATAAACATTTTGGAACGTGTACTGCTCATTTATTCAACTAAGTCAAAGACTTGTGACTTGGCCAACTATCCAATCAGAGCAGAGTTTTCTTATGGAAGGGAGGGGTTTACAGACTTGATTTGATTTGATTCAAACGAACTGTATCAAAGTCATGGCAAAATGATTTTAAATGCACATTCTGAGAAAAATGAAATGTTCTGACCTTAGATGCATTTAAACTTGTTTAAAGGGGGACTCCAACACAATATTAGGACACTTGCTCTTTAAGAAGCAATGAGAAACTTTGCACAAAGTATTCTCAAATGTTGACTTTATTCAACGATTTCTTTTCTTTCGTGTCAGTTTTCAACCTGCGCTCATGACAGTATCTCATGAATGTGCAGAGATGAAAGATGAAACAGGTCTCGGATTTGGAATGACATGAGTCATGACGAAATTTTGAATTTCGAAAAACGTCTTTCCATGCACTAAGCATCCAAGCCTTGACCAACACTGCAAAATTGTTTTCTGAAATGCTCATCCAGAATTGAGCCTTCATCGAACTTTACACTTTCTACCGATTCGTTTTTACTGGACCAGTCAGGTCTAATGAACACAGTGCAATTGATAGCTATTCATTGATAGCTCTAGCAGTCCAACTCAATCAAAATTTTCTTTAAAATATTATAATAAGATTTTCACTTTAGTCTAACCTCAGCTTTTTTTGTAGCATCCCATTAAATTGCATTTAAATTATCATGTCTTAATAAAGTGCATTAGCAAACACATTAGGGCCTGCTTCACAGTTTAAACACTGTGTGGTTTAACATTATCGACCGGGCCCTTAATTTTAACTTCTTTAACGTGTCCTGAGTTTGAACACAGGGGGCATTACACCAAATAAAAAGTTTTTAATTTATTCCTCAAAACAGCTATTGACTATTTTCCTCATTAAAGCCGGCAGCTTGAAATAGTTGAGAAAGCTAAGAAATCATCACAGCGACTTGAAGACCTGACAAGAGCTAAGGAATTTTCTAGTTTTTTGTTTTTGCATTACTCTAAGTGCTGATTCGCCATGAAAGCCATGCTGGAGGACATAACTTTTCAGAGCTTGTGCGGGCTACTCCTGAGATCACACAGCGACTAACAGCAGAAACAATCTAACATGCATTTGTTCTAACAGAGTAGAAATGCTTCACTAATATCACCTGCAAAGTGACATTTGAATCAAGCCTGACAGAGAAACATCACCAAGGAGGGAAGTGAATCAAAGCCGAACAACTGCTTTGATGTCAGGCTTCCAAATTAGAGGATAGAGAAGAATGAGATTCCACCCACATCCAAACCAAAAATCAATATGAAATTGTTGACATCTCTGAGGTATAAGAATTCGAAGCCATTCGAGGCCCGGTGTGGTTTTGAATAACTGCTGCAGTTCTGAATGACTCATCGTTGTCTGTCTTTTCAAGATGTACCTTATAAAACGCACAAATATACAAAGTCAGCAGAGAATCTTCCGATTTAAGATGGGTTTAATTCCAGTATTGTACTGTATCTGATAACCGACCCTCGGAAGCACAATTACTTTTTTTAAGTTATAATAAAGACTCATGTTCCCTTTGCAAATCTAATATCTTGTAAAGACAGCATTACTTACATTTGCACAGCACAAAGCCACTCGCTATCTCTAAAGCACTTAGTATAATAGCGCTTTTCATTCTAGTCATTTTTATAAATTAAAGATAAAATATTGCTTCATTGGTCACGTTGAAACTAGAGCATTACCAATTCTTTGAATAGATCTTCTAAAGCAAGAATTTATTAGTTCAAAACAACCCCCCCTCCACCCCCCTCTAAATATTATGTGCTCTTCTTCCATCAGGTTTAATCATGTGGTCGTTTAGCAAATTTAAATAAATAGAAACACATGAAAAGATTTGCTATTTAAATGATAAGACTGATTCAATTAAGAGAAGTTAAAACAGCTGAATCCCCAGGCGTTCTATTCCACTGAACCACCGTATCAACATTAAACGATTAAGGATTTTCTACAAAATAGTCCATTTCTACAACAGAAACTCTCCTTCTCTTATAGACTTCGGGACAAGGTGGATGCTTGTATACATCAGCTAGCAATTCGCACAACAATGTAAAAGGATATTCTAGTTATAAAAGAAGAGAAACTTCAATCAAGTAAATAGAGACTTGCTGGTGTAAATAAGAGAGCTTCTAAAGAGAAATGATGCTGCCGACTGAATTCTATCAAACGCTGCCAAGATATCGGAGCAAAATCTTCTGTCTTCAGGCAAGGGAAAAAGTCAAGAGTGGTTTCATTTTTCCTTCTTCAGAGTAAGGCATTGGCTATCCCATGACAATTTAGCACATTTCACACTAAACACAGATGGCCCACAGACCTCCGCGCAATAACTTAGTTTGGTGATGATATGAACAAATAAGTAAATAAATGGCAGGTTCCTGAATGAATCAAAGGCTAGAAATAATACATAACTCTAATGACACTTATTTTCTGCAGTATAAGTTGTTATAGCTTAAAGCAAATAAATGTTTATTAAAAAGTGTTTTTAAATATGTCAATGTTTCAGAAACGAGAATGTTTTACATTTCTTTTAAACTCAAAATAAATTACAAAAATATATTTATATAATCATAAAAAATAAAATTGAATAATTTTCGGTGCTTAACAGAGCAAGTCACAATTTCTGTTGTGCGAGTGATGCCCAGACTCACGAACATTTGGTACGAGGTGGCAAATTCGTGCTAATTCATACAACATCACTTTGTCTAAACCCCAGTGACGGGTAGGTTTAGGGGAGGGGTTAGGTGTAGGTAATTCGAGACAAAAAATACTAACTGGCAACCTGTAAAATTTGGCAAAAAACGCATGAATATGTACCAGTGAGGTCAAGTTAGCCCCCTCGTAAAATACATATGAATTGCTGTGAGATCGGGCTTGCTTAGCCATTAGGTTTATTTCATTTCAGTTCGTAAGCTGCGTTTGGTCAAGGACTGTTGAAGAAGACTTAGTTCGCAAGTTTTTGGAACAGAGCACATGACTCCACTCCAAGGCTTGTTAGAAGTCCAGGAGGAAAACACATCATGTTTTAACTATAATAAATAGTATCCCATTTCTAAAGCGAACAAAAATATTAAGAAATAATAAATGCGCCTTGGGGGTCTTTAAGCATTTAAGCAAGATGTTATCTATTTCTTGTTGTTCTCAATCATTTCCGTGGGGCTTTGAAAGTTCACTAAATTCATTTCTTCATTGGTCCACTGCTGCTGTTCATTTTCATTGCTCAATCTTTCTGCTGTCAATAAGCTGGCTCTGAAAAAGACAACAGAGACTATTCTTTAAGTTGATGATGATGACCTCCGAGCTGAGATGTCTGAAATGAGTGAAAAGTTCAGGATTCATCCTTATAAATGCCTGAGATGAAACTCTGTTATACTCCAGCAGCTTAGACAGTGATATAAAAGGTAAAAAGGGTGGTCAAACAGCATGCCAGG
Organism: Enteromius viviparus; assembly: GCA_032353835.1. Lineage (NCBI taxonomy): Eukaryota > Metazoa > Chordata > Actinopteri > Cypriniformes > Cyprinidae > Enteromius > Enteromius viviparus. The sequence continues at coordinate 7,591,018 of JAUCNO010000002.1, read as the reverse complement.
GGAAAAAATGCAAGGTTATTCCAAAACAGGAAATAAACCGGCCATACCTTTGACCCTTTCACTGTGTACTCTTGAATAAAATATGCAAGGAAGAAACTATAAATAAATCTAACCACAAGTGAATAAAAAGTCAACCCTTTTTCCTTACCTTTAGATGGTAAGATTCCTCAAGTTTAATACTGGAAAATCTAAACCATCAGAAACAGGAGCATGACCTAAACAGGTAGGCTATTAAACTGCTGTTTTTCCGACATTTATTCCAGGTGAATTTACTGCTGAAAGCATAGAATTAGTAGCATACACCCGGAATAAAGGACGAAAGTCCTGGTTTCTGTAGGTTTCATGATTTCAAATGCATTTAAAACTCTTAATAGCAAGAAAAAAAATGTAAGTAAACAATACATGTTGTTAAAATATACATTTTTTATGAATCATACAGTGAACCTTAATATAAAAATTAAACTTCCAACTGGTCTAAATTCATTTTATTTTACCGATAATTATATATATATATATATATATATATATATATATACAGTGAGGTCAATAGGTATTTGATCACCCTGTGATTTTGTGAAGATTACTTAGAAATCATGTAGGGGTCTACAATTTTCAGCATAGGTGCATTTCCACTGTGAGACAGAATCTAAAAAGAAAAGTCCAGAAATCACATTGTATGATTTTTTAATAATTTATTTGGGAATTACTGTGTCAAATGAGTATTCGATCACTTGCTTATCAGCCAGATTTCTGACCCCTTAAAGACTTGTTATATTGCTTTTAAACAGTCCAGCTACACTCTGCTGATGATTCTAAATTAGTAGCACCTGTGTGTCGTTAGTTGTCATAAAGACACCTGTGCACCCCCACAATCAGACAAAGTCTAAGTAGCAGCATGGGCAAAACCAAAGAGCTGTTAAAAGACACAAGAGACAAAATTGTAGCCCCTTCACAAAGCTGGAAAGGGCTACGGGGCAACTGCCAATCAGCTTGGTGAAAAAAGAACAACTGTTGGAGCAATTGTCAGAAAATAGAGGAGGCTAATGATGACTGTCAATGTCCCTCAGACTGGGGCACGGACGATCTCTCCTTGTGGGGTATCTAATGATTAAGAATCAGCCCAGAACTACACGGGAGGAGCTGGTCAATGTGTGAAAAGAGCTGAGACCATGGTTTCCAAGGCTACTATCAGTAATACACTAAGACGTCAAGGTTTACAATCTTGCATCACAAGGAAGGTTCCCCTGCTTAAGTCAGCCCATGTCCAGGTCCATCTGAAGTTTGCCAGGGACCATCTGGATGATCCAGAGGACTTCTGGGAGCAAGTGATGTTGTCAGATGAGAACAAAGTAGAACTTTTTGGTCTTATCTCCATTCGTTGTGTTTGGAGGTAGAAGAATGATGAGTATCATCCCAAAAATACCATTCCTACAGTAAAGCATGGGGCTGGAAGCATCATGCTCTGGGGGTGTTTTTCTGCACAAAATGACATCCTTCAAAATGAGCTGAAGTTGTATTTTCCCTCAATTGTTCAGTAAACATCACAAGTGAATGTATCCTGTTTTAAGAATATTGAGATTTGTTTGTCATTGATGTGACATTTAATGTAATTTAATTTAATGTTAAATACTGTCTACTTCTGTTACGTTCTGTCTGTTTAGTTTCAGTTTCTTGTCTCGTTTTGGTTTTGTTTTGTATTCCCCAGTGTTCTGTCTTCCACACAACAGCTCTAACACTACTCCATTTTAAGACCTCATTAAGGTCTTGATTTGTAGAAGGGTAAGTTAAGATTTTAAGACCCTTTTCCGAGATCTTTATGGGGTATTTGTGTGTAATGTTTCTATGTTCAAATGATGAACTACTATTCCATCTTATGTTGAGACAACTAAAGAAGGAGAAAAAAAAACATAGGCTGATTTTCCCTCCAAAAAACAAATATGATTTTGGCCAAGACTACAGTAGTCAACATTTGAAGTGGATCAAAACTTTTCATCAAGTTTTCCAAAACCCTTAAACCAAAGTGCATTCTTGTCTTTGGACAACTTTGAGCTTTTTTGATCCACTTCAAATGTTGACTACTGTACAATGTGTGCTTATAACCACTAACCTAAGACAGGAGGACTGTTCAGGAAACATTCAAAAACAAAGAACATTACAACCAATTATTTATGAATTCCTTTCAAAAAGACACTCTTTAGCTTTAACCAATAAAACATTTGCCTATCGTTATACAAGTTTCATATATAAAGAAAATAGGACACAGAACTGAAAGGATAAAACCACAAAAACAAAATCCCAAGATGCCTAATTTGTTAAAGCACTCTCTAAACCACGGAATATTATGTCCCTGAGCATTCTGTTTACTGCACTGCACCATGCCTAGAAACCATTTAAACTGTCACAGTAATATCATCTTCAAGATGTGGTCACTTTTAATTTTAAATTTCAGTATAGTTTTTGTTAGAACAAGGTTTTGTGAAATGCACAGAGGGATGAAATGTGATACAGCATCTGTACTGACAGCTACATAAATATCACTCTGCCTTTTCACACACGCATAGACAGAGCTTAACAGTGACTCATAACGTCATAAATGGTGCATACGTTTCTCAGGTTTCTTTTATTGTTAAATAGATACTGTGATTTATACACTGTGTTTGTGCATTTAACCAAAACTTCCTTTCATGACATCAAAAACATGACAGTTTATTACCTAAAGTCAATTTCGCAACCCAGTCTACTTCTGTAATGTGAGATCAAAACATTCAACAAGAAAAAACTATAATAATATGAAGAAAGTGTTTAAGATGATATAGGATTCATTTTGATTCCACGATCCATTTCATTGAATTATTAAATAAAATGCATACACTCCATAAGCTTCATCTACAGCTCCTCTCGGGTCTGTGTGAGCGAGTGTTGTCTGTTGTGGTTGGGCTCTGCGAGCCAGTGCTGGTAGACAGCGACAGGGTTGATGTTCCAGTGTTTGTGGAAGGAGATCGGGCTCTGTCGTGCCAGAAGCTCTTTCACATAATCATGTGGACGGGCCTTTGGTCAGAGAGTAGACCGTGTGATTACACCAATTTCACACAGCTCATTAACAGACATGTATAAACTTGTCCTGAACGTGATAATTCTCCAAATGTTATTTTCAAGAATGTATAAAATTATGTGCAGATACATGCAAACCTGTATTTTTCTACCTTTATTATCATGATTATTATCATAATTTATTTACATTATTTACGAAACCTATATTGTGTCATTCTTTTTTTGGATAAAAATTAGTAGCTGGCCATTTATTTAAATTTTTTGTTTAATAGTGAAATTGGATGCTGACCACACTACAAATCAAAAGGTCCCGGGATATTAAAATTATTCGGTAACACTTTATTTTAGTAACACCTATCAGTTGCTAATTAGCATGCGTAATACTAAAATATTAGCCATTTATTAGTGCTAATTAAGCAAATAATAATGCTTTATTTTACATAATTTTTCGCTACATCCTTAAAGTTAACAACAACCAGCAAATTAAGAATTTTTTTTTGGTGGGAAAAGTTGTAGTTAATAGTTAACAAGTGTTTAGAGAACACTATTTTCAGCTGTGAAAATGAAAGGATTTTTTTCTTTTTTTAAGCATTAAATCTTAAAATATCACCTATTTATTGGAATGATTTTTAAAGGGTCATGTGACACGGAAGTCCGGAAGTCTATGATTCATATTAATCATTGCCATCATAATAATAAATCATAATTGTAATATAAAAATAATTTTAAAGAAAGTTTTGTGACCAAATAAATGTAACCTTTGTGAGTATAAGAGAGTTCTTCAATGTACGCCTGGCAAGATATTTAGTGAATAACTACATTTCTTATACAATCCTTTATCATCTGGCTTATAATGACTAGGAACAAGCTGTACAGGTAGAATGATTTTATGCTGTGTTTTTTTTTTTCTTTTGAGCTTGACAGCAATTGGTCCCCACTTACAGAAGACAGCACTGTGAACATTCCTCAAAACCTCTCCTTCCACAGAAGAAAAGGTTTGTATAAAACAGCAACTATTTAACTATTTAAAATTTTGAACCAAATGGGAAATATGTTTTATAAATGAGGCTCGGGGTCTTCAAGACAAAAAAAACATATAAATCTTTCTTCCTGTACTCTCCGTTCTGCTGTTAAATATGCACAAAGTTGCTCTCCACATTTGTACCAACAGGTTTTCAGCTTATTTGTTGTTCTGCTTGGATGCCAAAAGCACAGCGCACATGAAAAATACATCTCTGCCTTATTACTTGTGTTTTTGCAGCTATAGAACATCACAGAGAAAGACAGCATGTGATTTGACGGTGTGCATCTGTGTTCATTACCTGATGGAAAAGTGGGCTGTGTGTGACCGGGAGTCCAAGTGTGGTTAGACACATTCCTAACACCATGTCATCGGGGGCATCGGAAGCACGGCAGCCACAGCCACCTGCCAAAATATTCTGCACCGCTACTCTACTGAACACCATCCTGTATGAATAAAAGAAAAAGTTATGTTTGGTTCAATGCAATAAAGGTTCAGGACAGCTAACTATGTGACATGGTGCAAGTCCGGACTCGACTGGGTTCTTTCACAAAATACCTGCCTTGCAATGAGAAGTCACTGTCTGCTAATTAGAATGCTACAAGTAAACCGAAACCTCTTGACAATAGATACTGAGCAGCATACTGTCAGGACACAAAGATTTCAAAACCAAACAATACAGGACTGAACCAGCAACTAAGAAGTTTTTAGGTGGTTACTTGCTGTAATCAAAAAAGCCCACCCAGAAGTCTTTATCAAATGCTAGACTCAAAACATGCCTTTGGTCAAATCTTTTATCCATTTTATTATCTGTCAGGTGAAAAGTAAGTGCATATCTGAACTATCTTCTTAAGTGTAATGTTTGAGTGGAGAAAGTTTAGGGCAAACCCATAGTCCGGGCATTAGTAATATCTGAGCAGTATCTTTAACTCACCCTCCACCTCCTGTGATGTAGCTGTAGCCGTCCCTGCCAAGCCCATAGCCGTAACGTTCTCCAACACTCACAGCTTCATTTGGATCATAACAACTCAGCAGCCTTCGAAGTCTGGGGAGACTGCAAGACGAAGGTTAAACAGTAAACTTAACCGACGAAAATCCTTTTTTTATTTATATTTATTTACATTTTTGGCCTCTCCTCAGCCCTGTTTCCAACTCTATAAAATGTATTGGCAGATTTGCACATTTGGATGTAAACACAATATAATAAAATAAACATTATGCAATTTTGTTCACAGCGCATTTTTTAAATGTTTTGAAAATGTGCATCAAGGTTATGCATCAGTGTTGCTTCCCTTTCTTTTTTATTATGTTTGAAGAGATGAGAACTATTTTAAACATCAAAAAGTGCCTAGACAGTGTTCTTTACATGTTCTCCTTTGAACTTAATGTCATGCTTTCTAACATCAACCCAGTTAGTAACAGAAATATTTGTAAAATAAAATCATGAATAAAAAATCAAAGTATTAAATTATCTTATTAAGAGGCACCTTGTAGTTTTTACAAACATCTACAAGGCTAGAAATGTCAAATCAAGATAATACTATCAACCCTGTAACTGCCACATCCCATAGAGCCTTTTCACAAGACGTTTGACGGTCATCAGTATCATAAATCCTTTAAAGTTTTTCAAATTTGTATTTTTTTTTAAATGTATGTACATGTATAATGCCATGCGTTATTTCATGTTACCTTTGCATCAAATTACAAACATTCATTCTAATGCAAAGGTGTTTCTAATGGAGCGTCTATGGGAGGGACAGTAAAGAGATGGGCATCCAGCATCCTGCCTGTCCGACCTATGTTTGCCCTATTGTGGATATATTATGGATTTTTTAAGATCATGTACATTTTTATTAAATGTTATTGTTTATTATTTTCTTCATACATTTTGTTTAGCGTAGCTGTGACATATACCTTCCTGAAAACATTAATTTAACTGGAGACAGCATAATAAAATTTAGGCAAGGCAAGTTTATATAGCACATTTTATAGACAATGATAATTCAAAGTGCTTTACATAAAAGGAAATAAAATAGTCATAAAAATCTATAACAGCAATAAAACAGGAAATTTAAAAATATTTAAAAGTATAAAAAAATGTTTAAAGGTCAGTTAAAAATAGAAAATGATTATACATTAAATACAGTGGAGTCAGTTTGGACTTAACCCAGAGCTCATTTAGTAAAAGCTGAACAGATGTGTTTTGACTATACATTTAAACGTGGCTAATGTTTTAGCACATCTGATCTCTTCTGGAATTAGCTCCAACTGTGGGCGGCATAATAACTAAAAGTGGACTCCTCTGGTTTTGTGTGAACCCTTGGTAATTCTAACTGACTCGATACTAATAATCTGCATGGTCTGTTAGGTTTATATTCAGTGAGCATATCTGCAATGTATTTAGCTCCTAGGCTTTTGAGTGATTTATAAACAAGTAAACGTACTTTAAAACCAATACTAAATGTAACAGGAATTCAGTGTAAGGACCTGAGTTCCCTTTTTTTTTTGCATTGTTTACCGAGCGACCATCTTCCCTGTTGGCTTCAGCCTTTCACAAAAAGAGCAAAAGCTAAAAGAGTACTCACGATCCCTATTAGACATTCCTTTTAGACTAAAAGGGAACGTCTTGGTTATGTATTGTAACCCTCGTTCCCTGAAGAAGGGAACGGAGACGTCACGTCCCGTCACCATAAAGGCTGTGCCGCCGCTAGGGGCCGTAACACCGGCTCGGCTCCTCAGCAAAGACCTAATGAAGATAGATCGGCTGACCTACTTATACTCGCACTGCAATTTGTTCAGCTGATCCTAATCAGTGTATGCCAAGAAAATCATTGCCGTGTTTGCATACACGCAGAGTTGTTTTGGCATTTTGTAGCGAGATTCCTATTCGACGGTCACCGACGTCTCCTTCCTACAGACCAAACTCAGGGGGTTGGTGACTCTCACATGGGGCTGGAAGGGGCAGTCTCTATGGCGCTTTGGTAAGGATCCCTATTCAACATTCCTCTTAGACTGAAAGGGAATGTCTCGGTTATGTATTGTAACCCTTGGTCCACGAAGAAGAGAACGGAGACGTCACGTCCCGTCGCCATAGAGGCTGTGCCGCTGCTAGGGGCCATAACACCGGCTCGGCTCCTCAGCGAAGACCTAATGAACGCTAGATCGGCTGACCTACTAATACTCGCACTGCAATTTGGTTCAGCTGATCCTAATCAGCGTATGGCAATGAAAATCATTGCATACACGCAGAGTTGTTTTGGCATCTCGTAGCGTGATTCCTATTCGACGGTCACCGACGTGACGTCTCCGTTCCCTTCTTCAGGGAACGAGAGTTACAATACGTAACCGAGACGTTGAAGTACGATATGCTTTGATTTTCTGCAGCCTTCTGTAATGATCTTCTTGAGAAGGCCAATGAGGACACCATTACAATAGTCTACCCTGCTGGTGATAAAGGCATGACAAGTTTCTCCAAGTCTTAACTATAAACATCTCATTCTTCCAATGCTTTGAGGTGATAGTATGCTGATTTAGTTACTGCTTTGACATGACTACTGAAACTAAGAACTTTCTCCAGAAATCTTTCTCAAGATTCTTGACTTGAGTCAAGGAATGTATTTATCTTCGGAACTTTATCTTTCTTTCAAAATGTTAACTGAACAACATTCTGGCACATCCAACTTTTAATTTCATCAATGCATTGGGAGTCAATGGTGCTGTAGTCATTTGGAGATATGGCAAAGTAAAGCTGGGTATCATCAACATTGCTCTGGCAATTTGGTTCATTCTCATTATTTGTCTTAGTGGGAGCATATACAGGCTAAACAAGAGTGGTGCAAGAATAGAGCCTTGTGGGACTCCACATGTAATGGATGTCCACTTAGACTTATGGTCTTTTATACTCAAATAATATCCACTCCTGAACTATTTGAGTACCATCCCAGAAAGTCCGACCCTGTTTCCCAATCCTCCTGGAAAAATGTTATGACTGACAGTGTCAAACAGCACACAGAGATATAGTAGTACCACTACTGAGGTTTTGCCAGAATCAGAATTAGGCGATTAATATTTATTATCTTTATGAGCTCTGTCTCTGCTAAGGTGAAAACCAGATTGAAAATGTATTCACTCTAAACACAATGAAAGTATTCTCTTGTGGGTGTACTTTATTTTCAGGTTTGTGGCAGATTGCTGGATTACAATTCTGCAGATGGCATGTGAGACAGACTTATTTTAACTTAATTTGAAATTAAGTGCATACACATTTTACCAGGTGTAAAGAAATGGCTTTCACCTTATCAGTGTGTCGTCATCCACTATAAGCAACCAAGGAGCGCGTGTTACAGCTCCACTCACAAACCTCCTCAGGATGGCAAACGTTTTCGCACAGTGTCCTGTAAATACAAGCACAGTTGGTAACTAATCTAGACAAGGATGGTGGATGGTGTCCCTGAATATGTTTGTCAAATGTGGAAGAAACACAGCAGCTGAATAAATGGAAGGAGAATAGACTCTTATGTGTTTTTATGTTCTGTCCAAGAACTAAAGAGAACGTCTCAGGTTATGACTGTAACCCTAGTTCCTCAAAGGAACGAGATGCCTCGTCCAGAAGACGCTATGTGGAACGCCCTCAGCGTGACGGCTCTGAACAGTGTGTAAAATCAAACCAATGAAATGGAAAGACGTCATAGGCGGGTGACGTCACCGGCCAAGAAGTTTAAAGCACATGGGGTGAAACCGGCATTTAGCTCCTTGTCATGAAGCAAACGTTGGCAGAGATGCAAAAAGTGTGGTCAATTTCCTCAATAGGCTCATAAGGCGGCCTACATAGGGCCAGCAACACCACATACAGATCCGATGACGGAACCTTAGAACATGCTGGAGGCCTTAACCTCAATGCACCTCGAAGGAAACGTATTGCCAGAGGGTTCCTGCCCACTGAATGTCCACTTACAGGAGTGTGGTACGCTGACAATGCTGCCACGTACACCTTTAGGGTGGAGTGGGTGACCCCAGTGGAGAATCTAGCCTGCAGGAAGTCCAGCACTGTACCAACCGGGCAGTTAACTGGATCCTGCTGCTGCTCTCTACACCAAGAAGTGAAATGTTTCCACTTCAGGGCATACTGTGCTTGGTAGCTGGAGCTCTGGACTGGAGAATAGTCCCAACAACCTCAGTTGAGAGACCTGCGGCTATGAGTTGCGCCCCCTCAGAGGCCATACTCTCAGTCGCCACAACTCCGGGCAAGGGTGCACTATGGCCTCTCCTGCCTGCGAGAGGAGGTCCCTCCTGAGCGGAATCTCCCAAAGAGGTCCACCTTTGCTCTGTAAAACACTCTCCAGATCTGCTCCACCACCTCTGGGTGAAGCATCCATTCCCCGGGCCTCTGCCCCTGCCTCAACAGAAAGTCTGCCTCCACATTCAACCTCCCAGGTAGATAAACTGCTCTGGTGGTTGATATAAGACACTTCTGATGTGTTGTCGGTGTAAACTAACACATGCCGGTCCATCAGGTCTGTTAGAAAGTGTTTCAAAGCTCGAAACACGGCCAACATGGCAGTTGATGTGCCATGTAAGATGACGACCGGTCCACAAACCGCGGACTGAGCGGCCACTCATGACTGCTCCCCAACCAGTGAGGGATGCGTCTGTCGCTAGAGTGATACGGCGACACAACGCTCCCAACACCAGGCCCTGACGTAGGAACTCGGGGTCCCCCCACATGTCCAGAGCACGTCCAGCTCGGCGTGACACCTTCCCCTCAAGGAAACCCCCCTGTTCAGAAGCCACCACTGTAAGGGGCTCATGTGCAGCAGGCCAAGAGGTATGACGTTGGACGCAGCTGCCATGAGACCCAGCAGATTTTGAAACTGCTTGACAGTAAGTGACCTGCCCTCTCTCACTCTCGAGACTTCCATGCGGATCGCATGATTTTAGATGACTGGCTAAAATCAGCCAGTCATCTTTATACTTGAGGATGCGAATGCCCTGTAACCTCAAAGGTGCCAGGCCCGCATCCACACACTTTGTGAACGTGCGGGGTGAGAGGGATAGATCGAAAGGGAGAACTCGACATTGGAATGCTTTGCCCCCGAAAACGAACCTCAGATATCTCCTGTGAGAAGGATGGATGGACACATGAAAATATGCATCTTTTAGATCTATCGTGACAAACCAGTCCCCGGACCTTAATTTGTGACACGACCTGCTTGACAGTAAGCATCCTGAACTTCAGCTTTATGACTGAGCGGTTCAGGAGCCTGAGATCTAAAATGGGCCTCAGCCCTCCATCCTTCTTGGGAACAATGAATACCGGCTGTAGAACCCGGACTGAACTTCGTGATGAGGGACCACCTCGATGGCCTTCTTTCTCAACAGTGTTTGTACTTCTTGCTCCATTATCAGAGCCTGCTCGCAGGAAGCGCTCATCGAGCTTGCTGCTGCGTAGCTCAGCTTTAACCTCGTCCAGCCATTCGATTTTTAATTTTGCCACAGCACGAGTCACCACCTCCACGAGCTCCTCCGAATGGGCCGAAGAAGAAGCTGCTGCCTCCTTGGGGCTGTGCATCTCCTCATCCGCAGATGAAGAGAGCAGCAGCCCCGCGCCGCCCTGAACGTGGGAAGGAACCGCAGCGCAGGCTTCCTCACTTTCACGGGCAGCGCCGGACCTCTGTGAAAAGAGCGGAGAGAGGGACTCGCCCGTCTCTGACTCTTCAGTCTGAACAAGGTCTCGCTGTGATCCCCACGAGCGCTTTTTCCGCACTGCCTCGGCACGAGCGGGTCCAGCGCTGTGAGGAATCGCAGCAAAGGCTCTCTTCTCAAAAAGAGCCTTACAGGAATGAATCATGCGCAACAGGAACTTGTCACAGTGTGGGCAGTCAGCTCGCTCGAGAGCTGCTGCAGCGTGTTCAGCTCCCAAACAAGCCACACAT
>JAUCNO010000002.1:7541460-7579914 GCA_032353835.1 Enteromius viviparus | reverse complement strand
TCGGTTGAAAATTAAGCAAATTAAGGTGATTTTAATCGTTGATAGTCCTCTGCCAATGTTAACTAATGCAGAGTAGACGCGGCTTCCCCCGAAACAAGATGGCGGCCGCGTTGATGCATCGTTCCTATGGACATCAGCTTCAAAGGGCCTATCTAGTCAGTATACATATCTATGGTAGCCCTAGTAATCCTGAAGACCTTGATTAGCTTGTTCAGGTGTGCTTGATTATGGTTGGAGCTAAACTCTGCAGGACATCGGCACTCCAGGACCGACGTTGCCTAACCCCTGCTCTAGATTATTCTGTTGCCTTTGTCTCTGATGTCCGTTTGCCGTTGTCGACTTTGCCTGTGACTTTACTCTGTGTGTATGTGAATCAATAAATGTTTGCAAGTGGATCCGAACGCTTGTCCTCAGCTCATTCATGACACAATAGACCTACTGAGTATAGGATGCTTTGCAAGTATGTGAACAGTCTACCTACCCTGCCCAAGTCTACTAATTCTTACATAATATATATTTTTTTTTTTCAGTTGAAAGTATTAGCTAGCTCACAAAACCTTCACAGGAAACACTCAAATAACACTCAGCATCTAACCACTCATAAGATGTTTTAAGGTACTGTGCAGATCTTAAATAAACAATGTCAAGATACTATATCATCGATTTAATATGGTGTTCATTGTGTGTTACATGTATTTTATGATTATTCAGAAGGTGTTAAAACACATTATATGAAATGATCCCCCTCTCTTTCTGTATGTTATGAGCTGGAATCACAGGGCAAATGTTCAGTATCAGGCCATTGCTGATGTTTCCCAGAAGAGGTGTCACGTGACTGAGCTCTTTACACCAGAAAACCACGATTACATAATTCTGTTGCGTAAGACTCTGGATTCGAGGGGTTACAGAATGGCTGGGGCTGAAAGTTTGGTCAGAAAGTTGGCCTGGTGTGAGTTTTGTATTCCAGACATTAGTCAATCACATATTTGCACCTTAAAGCCGGCTGTCATCAGAATGCCTGCTCAAATAAGGCCTTGTAGGTATGTGACAATAAAACTGAATGGGATCCAGATTTGCTGGTGGTCAGCATGCCAACAAATCTCTCTTTACTGCAAATTTTGTTGTAGAGTCACAGGAATATAAAACGCTAATATAGTATTTCCTTTATTAACTCCAGCATGCAATATATCAATAATGACCCAAATCCTCAAGCGTTCTCAAGATTTAAGTTCATTCACTGGCACAATGTTCAGGTATTTATAGCTACAGTATATTACAAACAAAATAAACAAATTTAATTTAACTACCTTTGTGAAAACAAGCACGTTTAGCATACACTGCAATCCAAAAGTTTGCAAACGTCCTAGAAAAATTATTTGTTATCATTTTGCACTTATAAGGAACAACACAAACTACAAAAACATATTTTACTACATGTGATCCTGATAAACAAATTTCGGGAGAAATACTTACGAATAACTAGCCACGGCTGACTCCGCATTTTCTCAATCAACCTATTGCCTGTTCACACAATTGGAACCAAGAGTCTATGCCTTAAATAAGCAAAATTACTTCCCTTCCCTTTCTTCACATTTCTTGCATGACACAGCTCTGTGCAACAAGACGTCTAACTCTGAATACTCCTCTGAGTACGACAATGAGGACTCAGGTCCTCTCCCTGCTCCAGCCAACCTTCAAGCCACTGCCCCATTGGAATTCCCATGGGACACTGGCAGCTTATACCAGTCTATCTGCAATTATATGTGCTTTGTGCATAATAAAAAAGCAAAAAAGTATTTATCGACTCCAGTTAATGTTTCTAATCTCTTCTCTTCTCACTGAATTATCACTTCATCCTGATCCTAACATTTCCTATTGTCTGTTATCAGGTCTGACGCAAGGCTTTCACCCTGGAGTTTGCAGGCTTCCCTCCCAATCTCATCTGCCTTAATCTACAATCTGCTAGTACCGACCCCGAATCAGTCAAACCTCTAATAAAAAAAAGAATTAGAAGCGAAATTCATGATCTGCCCCTTTTCTTCCCCCCCTTTGAGCACCTTTAGGATCAGCCCGGTATAGCTACCCACAAATTCTCTGGGGAAAAGTGCCTTGTAATTGACCTTACCTCTCCCCACAATTCAGCCACCCCCAGTATTAACAGCTTGATTCCCATCAAGGAATTTTTCCTTCACTACCATAACATCGACCAAGCAATAGCCACTATCAAAAAAGTCAGCCGTGGGGCCTGGGACCAATTTATGATGACTGCTAAATATCTCTGGTAAAGAAAAATCAATTACTGACTCCCTTTCTCGCTTTCATTTCCAGAAATTCAGGATGCTGGCCACAGATGCAGATCCCCAGTCAACCACAGATCCTCCCTATTCACATTTTATATTCCGGTAAACCACCCTTTAAGCTTGCTCATCGAAGCTTCCCTAAATTCAATACTGCAAGCAGTCGCCCCCAGAACTCCAGTCTTACCTTACCACCTAGAGATGATTTAAAACTTTCCACTTTAGCTATAACTTCCAGTTCCCCGATTTATCCTTGCTTTCCATAACTTTCTACATTTCATATCTTAATTTGTACACAAATCTCCAAGCTAGCTCTATCAAAGGTTACCTAAGAGGAATCCAATTTTTCCATAAATTGCTCTTAGGATCCGCTTCATCTGCTATCTCTAACACACAAACCACCCTTAAAGGCATCCAGAAAGAAAACTGTCCCAATCCAAGACTACCCATTACTCTGGAGATCCTATTACGTTGCATCTCTCCCCTCCGCAGAGGGTATGTCTCCATTCTAACCGCCCAGACCCTTGATGCTACGTTCCCCCTAGCTTTTTTTCGGGTTCCTTAGATGCTCATAGTCAATTCCAATTTCAACCCAAGCATCCACCCCACTTTCTTAGACCTATCCATTCTTAATGATGAAATCATGGCCTTCTTCATTAAACAAAGTAAAACTGACCAGCTCAAAAAGGCCATCATATTTACATATTTAAGCTCCAGTTTCCCTGCCGCATCCCCTCCACTGAGGTCTCCCACCCCGACTCCACAGAGGTTTCCCTGTCACATCGCTTCTGCAGAAGCTTCCCTGCTATCTCTGCCACAGAGATGCTTCCGCTGCAGTTTTCTCACAAGGGTTAAAACTCCTAGGGCTCGGAGTCCGCTGAGCCGTCTAGAAGGGACTTCAGATCCAAGATCCATACTCGGCCCGGCCAGAACGGGGCTACCAGAAGTAGACTGACCGCGTCCACGGCCAACATCTCCAGGCAGTTGATGTGCCATGTAAGATGACGACCGGTCCACAAACCGCGGGCCGAGCGCCACTCATGACTGCTCCCCAACCAGTGAGGGATGCGTCTGTCGCTAGAGTGATACGGCTCTTCGTGAATGTACGGGGTGAGAGGGATAGATCGAAAGGGAGAACTCGATATTGGAATGCTTTGCCCCCGAAAGCGAACCTCAGATATCTCCTGTGAGAAGGATGGATGGACACATAAAAATATGCGTCTTTTAGATCTATTGTGATAAACCAGTCCCCAGACTTGATTTGTGACACGACCTGCTTGACAGTAAGCATCCTGAACTTCAGCTTCATGACTGAGTGGTTCAGGAGCCTGAGATCTAAAATAAGCCTTAGCCCTCCATCCTTCTTGGGAACAATGAAGTACCGGCTGTAAAACCCGGACTGAACTTTGTGATGAGGGACCACCTCGATGGCTTCCTTTCTCAAAAGTGTATGTACTTCTTGCTCCATTACCAGAGCCTGCTCTGCACGCACGAGTGTCGGTAACACACCTGCGAAGCAGAGTGGAGGTTTCCCGAATTGAATTCTACAGTCCGCAGGACCCAACAAGGTATGTTTGGCAGTAGTTTCCACGCTGCCAGAAATCCTAATAAGGGAGGCTTGCCTCTGAATGAGAGGGGAGAACCAGCTGATTGTATGCCAGCGAACCATACGCCTGTTGTTTTTTCTCTCAGCCTCCTGGTGTTGACTATAACGGGCTGAGGCTGAGGTTGGCGCTTGCTGAGGACCTCCACGCCCTGGAACAACGGCAGGGTTAGTGGAAAAATCCTCGCTCCTCGCTCAGGGGCTGCCCTCTGAAGCCCTCTGGCAAGAGCCTCAGGGCTTCTTATGAGAGCTCCTCTTTGCCTGAAGCGTGACTCTCAAATCCTGCTTCGGCTTAGAGGAGTTCTCAACAGAACAGCGCCAGCACCTCCTCTTTCTTCGTGGAGGAGCGCGGTCATTGACGCTCTGTTTCTGCGCCTCGCGGTGTGAGGAGCTTGCACTCGGCCCGGGTCGCTCCCGGCCTAGCGATCCCACGAGGTGGAGAAGCGCGCAGAGATAAATCAGCAGCCCTCCGCAGCTCTCTAATATTTTCAGAGCTCACTCTCTCGCTCTCATCCACCTCGCTGAGCAGGTCAGCCTGGTATATATCAGCCTGGTAATATCACCCCGGTGATGTCACCTGCCTATGACGTCTTTCCATTTCATTGGTTTGATTTTACACACTGTTCAGAGCCGTCACGCTGAGGGCGTTCCCCATAGCGTCTTCTGGACACGGCTCGAGTTCCTGAAGAGGAACTGAAAACAGACAAATAAAGAGACTGTGGGGCTGTGCTGTTTTACTACAAAAACTTATTCACTTGCCATCAGGGGGCACAGAAATGACAGGAAAAGAAAGAAAAAGGGCCCTTATAATACTTATCAGCCTCACTCCAAAAAATAAAATTAAACACAGTTTCATTTAAAATTTTAGAATAATTCCTATTTTTTAATGTTTTTAAAAGAACCACATTTTCCCATGGTCATCAAGCTGCGACACACTCATATATTTAAGAAATTAATGTGAATCAAATTGATAAAGTTTCAAGTTTTGATCAAGTTAAAACTGTTAAGAATGTGACTAGTACTGCATAAACAGGAAGGACTAGTCCACTAAAAAAAGTCTATTTAATAAAGCTATTAAATAGCAGACCCAAACTAGTTTTTGGATGTTTTGTTTATTTGAGGTGAGAGATCAAAGGAAACATGCTCCTTTTAGATTGGTACAGCTTTTCCCAGGCACTCTTTCAAACTGCATATGACAGAAGTGTCAAAAGCTTTAATGCACGCCTTTTAAAATAAAAGTCTCGCATCAGAGGGAAAAAAGATATTTAGAAATATAGCTGCAAGCAACAATTACAGGGCCAAGCACTCCATGGCAAATCAGGAGCTAAGGATCAGAGCATCAGACCAAATGCAACAAAGAGTAATAAAAGCAGGATCATTGTGATTGAAACGGCAAAAAAAATCATAAATACAACCTCTAATAATGGGATAAACTTTTGACCACAAGTAGGTACTGTCTTAAAACTTTTAGAGTACTTTCAGGTCATGGTCTTGATGGTACATACAAAAGTTTCAGAATGATACACTGTATTGGTAAGCATTTTATATGATAATACTTTATTGTAATCAATGGCTATTTGCGCGTAATAGGACGCTTGAACATTTTGAGTTTACTCACTTTATTCACGCTTTACAGTTAATGCGATTTCTCGTCATGGGAGGGGATTCATTGGAAAAATTGAGGTAAAATTACATGAGGTAAAACTCATTTTGGGTACATCTAATAGGCAAACTTTGGTTTAATTAATCTAGTATTTATTTCCTTTTTATTTCTGTTTCTATTAAATTACGAAGCTGTGTCGTACATTTTGTCCTCCATAGTTTCAGAATTCTGCCTCCGCTTGCTAGTAATCACGTCACACTAGCAGGCTCCAGATTTTCACCAAAGTTCAGATTTTTCAACTTGAGCGTTTTGCAAACTTCGCGAATCGCGCCGCAGGATGTCTAATGGCGTCTTTGCATTGACTTAACATGTAAATCACTCATGCTTCATTTGCATCTGGTGTGAACGCAGCATTAGATATCGCCAAATGTTTTTTAAGCGTTAAAATGCTAATATGCACAAACCATAAGGCAAAACCTCACATGTTTGGTATCACTGGACTTGGGAACAATTCAGGAGTCAGCATGGTGCTGAACATTTTTGTAATTATTTTCAAAACAATACGCAAATGCGTTCTTAAGATACAGCAATTAAGAACAAAATTTAAAATAGTCGACGTGCTTAGGCCGTAATTACTCTTTTTGTTAATGATGTTGATAGGGTTTTTCCCCCTTGTACTCTCCCACCAGTTGTCAAAAAACTGGTTTGTTTTGCCATCACTTTGCCTCATGAATACTAATACTAAATCATAAAAACTACTGTATCTTTTTTTTGATGACATTAAAAGCAGCCTTTTTGAGATTTCTTTCGAAAACATTTAAAAAAACAAACATTAACAAAATAAACACCTGCGCATTTGTCCTGCTTCAAAACAAACTAATCAAATTCAGTGAGTAAACACCAAATATTACAATCAAGCCAAACAGGTGCCAGTGTTCAAAAGGGCGGTCAGGATAAACTGCAGATGAACATGAAGTCGATTATAAAATCAATACAGCGCTTCCATTAACGGTTTGCCATTGTTGGTTGAAAATGTACCCCGCTGACTGTGCCGTTAGATAAGTACATTTCGACTTCTCCATGGTCCATTACAGGGCTTCAAAGGAACCACAAGGATTAGAGGTAGTGTGGTTCATAAAGCCCCAACTTTCTAGCCATTTAATGTATGTAGGAAGACAGGCTGCATAAGCAAAATTGCTTGGATGTACTCAGAGGAGAGGTGATGCAGAAGATTCCCTCTGCTTGGACTCATGAGGTTAATAGGGGCTCTGTGAGACTGCGAGGATGAGTAAAAGAGTGGTATAACAGAGTGACAGAGGGAATGAGAGATGCCACAAAAGCTTTGCAGCACCCATGAAAGAGAAGCTCTCCTATGGCACAAATGAAAAGGTCAGCCAGACACGGGCTGAGAGATGGGGAGCGGACAGGAGGAGGAAAGAACAAAACATACTAAAAGAAGCTCCGGAACACTGACTCTCTGGATCTGTGGGAGTAATGTGTGTCCAGAGCATTACCACCCCACAGCTGACTGAGTTTTCCTTCACACACACACACATACACATATCCACCCACCCAAAAAAAAAGACCTTAGGTCCTCATTCTGGTGCAGAGACAAAGAGGGTTGCAGAAGTCTAATTTAGAGGACAGGTGTTGAGAGTCCTCTGAGAGTGTTCTCAGCTTTTTCATCATTACTGGAGATCAACACTGGATAAATAAGGTTATTGAGTTTTGCCCCTAGCTGGAGGAACCTATGGAGTTTGTGAAAGGTCTGACGCTGCAGCCAAGTGTTTAAATGAGTACGCTTGTGAAAAATAAATATACTTAAATGCATTTGAAGTACATTTATTTGATACTACTCAAAGTAAATCTCATAGTGTTTGACCGACAGGAAAGTAGGGTTGTTTGCAAATTGTGTGTGGGAACATGGCCAGGAAGTTCATGACTCAGAGTGTGTGTGTTCGTGTACAGAAGTGTGTACTAACACGCTTAGCTCATCGACATGCTTTTAAAGTGGATTACAAACTGTCTTTTATATTTGACTTTAATTTATCTCATGCATTCAGGTAAGAGATTTCAGCTCTGTTTTAAAGCAAAGACTAAACTCTTCGTTGTGTCTTCTTCTACATAACAATTATTAACTTCATAACAAGCATCCCAGTGATAAGTTTAAAAATACATTTTATATGTTGTCAATTTTTCGGGTGATCTCTTTCACAGATGTGATATACCATTTACTGTATTATTGAAGGAAACGTTCTGCTGTCAGCTACACTGAAATGTGTCTCAATCCACAGATGCAGAGAAGGATTTCAGAGCCGTCGAAGGAGATGCTGTCTATCTTCCCTGCCACTCACCCATTACTGACAGTGAACAAGTTGATGTAGAGTGGAGAAAACATAGTAATCATAGCAGCAGAACAACTATTTGTAAATGGATTATTTATAACATTACTAGATCCAGCGCTGGAGAATGCATCCCTGGTTTCAAATTCAACATAAGTTCTTTCACACTAAGTATAGAAAATGTTCAGCTCAGTGACTCTGGTAATTACAGCTGTAAAACAACAAGAATAATTCCACCACCAGCATTAGATTACACATCAAACGTGACACTCCAAGTTGCAGGTGAGTAAAAAAATTTTAACTTTGCTATAAAAATTGTTATTTATTGACATGTCAGTAATAAACATCTAAACATCATAACATTTCTCTCCCCTGCAGTGCGTCCACATCTGTCTCTGCAGAAACTGAACAGCAGTAATGAAACCTGTGTCCATCTGCTCTGCTCTCTGGAGAGTCTAACCCCTGAGCCGGTGAACTTCACCTGGGACAGAAAGGGTCATGGATCACTTCATTCATTCACAACTAATGCCACGGAGAGTGAGCTGTGTCTGTGTAAACCTGACTTGAGTGATGGAGACACAATCACCTGTTATGCCAACTACTCACAAACTATGTATACAAACTGTAGTATACGACTCACTTTACAGAAGAATTCTTATGAAGGTGGGTCATTTTAACTACCTATCACTTTAACTGCGACAAACTAGAGCATAATTCATTTAATAAACCATTACCAGCCACAATTTAGCAAATCTACACTAGCCTAAATTGCGTGTACCAAAAAAACACACATGCTTGTTAAAATGTTAGAAATATAGAACAGTCAGTTTAAATTCTTGGCTTTAAAATTAACCAGACTAAAATACATGTGAACCTGCGTGATTTTTTTTTTATTGAGATTTATACATCTAAATAAATAATAATAATAATAATATTCCTTACATTTATATAGCGCTTTACATTGTGAGGGGGGTCTCCTCATCCACCACCAGTGGATAATAATGGAAAATAAGATGTATGGTTTGTTAGGACAGGACAATATTTGGCCGAGATACAACTATTTCAAAATCTGGAATTTGAGGTTGCAAAAAAATCTAAATATTGTGAAATTTGACTTGACTTGGTCCAAATGAAGATTTTAGCAATTTGTTTTACTAATCAAAAGTTACATTTTTATATATTTACTGAAGGAAATTTACAAATTATCTTCATGGAGTTTTACTTAATATGCTAATAATGTTTGGCATAAATAATGTATTGTTGGCTATTTCTACAAATACATCTGTGCTACTTAAGACCAGTTTTGTGGTCCTAGGTCACATATGTGATGTGTGTACCTCCAAATACTTAACAACAACTTATTTAAATGTTTTTGATGTTCTTAAGTAGTTCTGTCAAGCAATTAATGTGAATTAATAAGCAAACTGTTTTATTAAACCTTGAGTTTTTTGTAGTTCATGAATTTTTAAAATGTTAAAACATTTGCAGTTTTTCAACTACAAACCATAAAAATGAAAGAAATAGTTTTGAATGCTGTTTATAAATTGTTTTTTTTGTACAGTATATATTACAAATATTAATGAAAAACAAAGCTAATAAATAAACATAAATTACATAAATTATCTGATATAATAAATATAACCCATTTATTATTTCAAATGAACCCATAATTTTAGTAAGAAATAATCAAGTTTTTAGTAGAAAAACAACCCATTTGGTGGGTTAACATTAATAACCCAACTTCTTGGGTTAATTTAACCCTATATGGGTTCTGTCCTACATTTACCCAGCCCTTGGGGTAAAAGCTGCCCAATTTGGGTTGTTATCAACCCAGTGTTTTTTAGAGTGTAACAACTAATTTTGTACTTCATGTTCTTAAATTGTGCAGAAGAAGTGCTAAAGTCCAACTAAAGTTACACTTAAGCATATTTGATTGTGTTAAAGTGGCCAGTGCAAATTTATTTTTTGGTACATTTTAAATATATTGCATTTAAAGGAAGATATCAAAGATCATATAATCATCAATGGTGACATTAAGACCCATTTTAGGCTTAATGTCAAGTAATCTGACTGTTTTATGACCATTACAGCTGTCCAGCTGCTGATCATCTCATGCAGTGCTGCTGCAGGCCTCTTCCTCTGCATCATCATCATAATCATTAACATTGTTATCTGCAAATGTGAGTATGATATGCTCCACAAGAACTTTGTAATTTTGATGATAATGTATCTTGATACTTCATAAATAGCCAGGTTTATAAAGGAATAAAAAGGTTCCTCTAAAAAAATGCTTCTTCTTTTAGACTTGCACATTAACTGCTTGTTTTCTTTAAAACAAATAACACATCTCTATTCCTGTTGTGTTCTATCTGTTTGTTTTCTTTTTATTTATATTACAATTTAAAAAACCTTGCTACGTGTACTTTGTTAAGCTAACTGAGACTTGACATAGCACTTGCAGATTGTTGTTTTGTTGATGCTGCATTGTGCTGTATTGTAAATCACATTAAACAAGAGCATCTGGTAAATTACTAAATGTAAAGGTAATATAATGTAAATGAATAACCATGCCCATGAACAGCATGTAATAACTAAATCTGGTAACACTTTACAGTAAGGTCTCCTTGGTTACAAATTAATTTGTTAACTAACATAAACATTTGTTATGGTATTTATTAATTCGTATAAATGAATTTATTAAATAAAAAAAATATGTATTAAAAACTAATTACAAAATTATTGTAAAGTGTTACCAAACCTCTTTTGATTGCTTTGTATGCCTGTAGGCTCTGTCAAAGTGGATCATTTTCAGATTTTTTGCCTCATCCAAAGCTCTGGTACTGGATTAAATAAACATTTTGGATTCACTTCCTAACCCACCATCCAATATTCTGTTTCACATTTATTCATTTGCATTATCTGTCCTTTAGGTTGGAACAAATGAGGTGGAGTACCTCCAGCAGGCTGAAGCATCAAGACCTTACCCTTATGTAATGTCATTTGAAAATGGACACATGGACACATACCCAAAACAGTGTTTCAACACAAACTGTTGATTACCAATTAGATTTTTTGTGAAAATTTTATACTGGCAAAGTGCTGTGTTCATACTGTAGACTAAAAAGAGCAGCTTCATAATTTAGACAAAAACAATACTGCTTTGTAACAAACAGTTGTTCTTGAGATATATTAGAGGTTTCATTTGATGTGCATATGAATTAATAAGCAAACTGTTTTATTAAACCTTGAGTTTTTTGGAGTTGAAAGAAATTGTTTTGAATGCTGTTTATAAATTGAATTGTTGTATATATTACAAATATTAATGAAAAAACAAAGCTAATACAATGTAGACCCTTTTTTCATCATTTAGTATATTCATTTTAAACGATTATTTTAAATGGCATAGAAACAAATTGTCTGAAAATATAACCCATTTATTAAATCAAATTAACCCATAATTCTAACCGAGTTTTGGGTAGAAAAACAACCCATTCGGTGGGTTAAAATTAATAACCCAACTTCTTGGGTTAATTTAACCATATATGGGTTCTGTCCTACATTTACCCAGCCCTTGGGTTTTCAACCCAGTGTTTTTTAAACTAATTTTGTACTCCATGCACTTTAATTGTGCAGAAGCAGTGCTTAAAGTTTAACTAAAGTTACACTTAAATATATTTTATTGTGTAAAAGTGGCCAGTGCAAGTTTATTTTTTGTACATTTTAAATATATTGCATTTAGAGGCAGATAATATTCAAAGATCATATGATCATCAATGGTGACATTAAAACACATTTTAGGCTTAATATTAAGAAACATGCACTGTGCATACTGTAAGTTGTACTCTAAAGAAGATTTTTATCTCAAGCCTCAAGAGACATGTCAGTAACTTAACTCAACACGTACTTATATTTTTAACGATTGTTGACCAAGGTATCAAAAATCGAGTATCAACAACATTTGTATTCGTGAATCTGCACACAACATAAATCACAGAGCTGACAAAGCCCATTTAACTACAGTTAAAAGAAAAAGAAAAGACATGTATTTTGAGTTTTGCTGTAAAATCTGGAGAGGCAGATCTAATAGAAACCGTAGGCTGTTCTAGAGTTTTGGAGCAGCAACAGCAAAGGCTCGGTCCCCTCTTGATTTCAGTTTAGCCCGAGGAACATTTAATATTGTCTGGTTGGAAGACCTGAGAGACCTTCCAGGATTATGAACAGATATACAGGAGACAACCCTTTAAAGAGATTTAGAAACCAGAAACGGGACATTAAAATCAGTTAAAGCTAGTGCAAAGATAATGCGCTATAGTTTACGCACACCATTAAGGAGCCTATAGCAGCAGCATTTTGTAATTATATTAATTAATTTAAACTATACATAGTATGAAAAAAATGTTTTTTAAATATTACTTTTTTGCTAGAGTATGCTTTAAATTAAAAAGGATAGTTCACCCAAAATTCAAAACCTCAAGCCAGGTGTACAAGACTATTTCAAATGGAAACATTTAGAGTTATATTAAAATCTACTGGCTCTTCCTAGCTTTCTAATGGCACGGGATAGGGGTTAGGGAGCCCAAAGAGCATCCATCCATCATAAAAATCCACAGTCTCCAGGGGGTTAATAAAAGACCTTTGAAGGAACACAGTAAGAAAAATTTCCATTGTAAAATCTTTATAAACCTTATTCTGTAGCTTCCACTAACTGTTGTTTTCACAGAGAATGGCATTCCAGCAGGTGATGTAGGATGAGGCATAGCTAAAGCTCCAGCTAGAGGTAAAGAGAGCAGAACAGAACCCAGGCCATGAATCAGAAGTACAAAATTAGGATTTTACAGAAAACGGCTGTGGATTTTGATACAAGTAAAGGAGACTGGTTTTCCTTTGCTGTAAAAAAAACTTGCTTCTCGCCCACGTCCTATATCATCCGGTGGAACGCTACTCTCTCAAGAGCCGACAGAAGACAAGAGAGTACAGTTTTATAAAGATTTAAATACGGATATTTTTCAGACACATCACTTTGCTTCAGAAGGCCTTTATCTGAGTATCTATCCATCTTTTATTATTTGTCTCTGCTGCAAACCTGTCAATCAAAAGTCCATTAGCAAGTGTGCGTAAACAGCAGAGAAAAACAGCAAGCATAGAGGAATATTTACTGAGAGGGGTAAATTGATGTCACTCGACTGAAGGGAACCAATGGCCCATCCATTATGCTTGCCGCAGTCAGGCTATGAATAAAACAAATTCTCTGACTTTACGAAATTTGATGTCAGGACTGTTTTTCATTAAAGACAACATGGCACATTTTACACATCACAAAGAAAAGTGGGAATAATCAGTACATTTAAATGCTTAATTTCAGACAATCCGCACTTTTATATCACTTCGGCTCACAGGTAGACACAATGTAAGCCATGTACTTAGAGGATACAAGGACATTTAGCAATACAAATATGTCTTTCACCCCTCGTAATGGGTCTTTTCACAGGCTTGTATGAGCTCAGATTGTGTAAGTCATTTGGACAAGTTGATGCGTGGTGGAACATAATTGATTAGAAACCTTATAATAAGGAGTGCTGTATGTTCCTCAGAGATTATGATGGATAAACGGTTACAGTAGAACACTTTGTTGTCATCCCACAATAAAAATGAAGAGACAAACCTCTTTCTGTGTTAGGGATTCCCAGATGGATTGTGGGAATAGATGGGTCTGAGATGTCACTGTAGTATTCCAACGAGGCAGCATCTTTTTCCCATGTTCGTTTAACTAAAGGAACTGTGAAGATAAATGAGTGGGTTTATTGGCTTTATTTATAAGACAATGGTACATTTACTTAGATAACATCCATCTGAAAGAGCAGTAAGACAAGCGATAAATCATACTATGTCCGTTTTTTTACCTTCTCAGATATTTGTGATATTTTTAAGCATGCACAAAATGTAGCAACATTTAATGTTGCCTTGAGACTGTTTATAAAATCAAACTCTAAACATAATTATGCAAATCGGTGCAATTACCCCTGACCAGCTGCAAAACGGAATTTCTCGTAGAATATAAAACAGTACTTATACCTTTCCTATTATGCAGTAGAGAAAGACCAGAAAAGGGGAACAGGGAGAGATTTGTCTTTGCCACGATGGAACTTTGTGGGACTACAATCAATATAATCAATTCACTGACACTTATAGACATCATGTGTGGGCTGCGACGCAACGTGACTGGCGGCTGTAATTATTCCCTTTTATTATTATCTATCTGTAATCCTCTCAAAGTATGGTTTGATGGGCTCTTTTCTGCTTTGCTGAATTGCTGGGGTTTTTCTATTTAATTAAGACTGAAAGATCCCATCCATCTTAAACACACTGCGGCTCAAAATCTAATTAAAATAAAAGCTGAGCAAAATAAAACATGCAGTCACATATTGTAACGTCTTGCCGTGCGGAGAAAGGAACATAGGAGATTTAGGATAAAGCAATGTCTCTTTAATTCAGACGTTGGAGTAACAGAGATCGTAGCATGCACAATATAACATTAATATACTCAAACAGACAGTTATAAATACATAGAGGGCTAACGAACTGAACAGGACACAGCTGGGAAACATCAAAGTGAACTAATTAATTAATAATCACAGACAGGAAAAACCATATAAGGGCAGACACGTGGGGAAGGACCTAGAGCGAACAAGACTAAAAAAAAAAGACGGACATGTAACACATATTTTTTGTAAGAAACAAAGATTTCCCTTTCTGTAAACAGCATCTATTTCAAGTCTCATACTGATGGCAGTGATAAAGCAAAGGTGAAATGTATCATTTCGATGTAATAATCATTTTGCATAATCAATTTTCTTATAGAAAAACATTATTTAAAGAAAAACTATATGAGAATGTATTTTTAATACATTAACACTGCGTTATCTAAAAACCACAGACTGCTGCTTTAAAGCTTTAAAGTTTGGTTGCTGATGATTTAATGATGGTCTTATTTGTTTCAAAGAACAGTTTGACAAGACCCACCTCTATCTCCATGAAATCTGTGACATGTTTTAACAGCTACAAATATGTCCTCCTCCTGCACAGGGTTCCCCTATGAACAACATAACAGATATTTAAAGCACTTCATTGTCTGCTCTATCAGCTTGGATGTTACAGTATTTGGGCGAAAACCAGAGTACCTTCTGTTCCTAGCATTAAATTATGTGTGTCATCTCTGAGATGACACTTTGTAAAGGTTGCTTATTCCGAGCAATACAAACTCATTTGAACTCAGTCATTTGATTATCACTGAGAAAGAAAAGCGGACACAAAAAGCCACCAGCAGGAATTTGACGTTCACGATTGAAGACTGTCATTTACTAAGGCTTTAGAGCAAGAAAACGCAATGACAACTGTCTGTGAGAAATTAATACGGCTTGACTTTCCCTTGGCAGTGCCTTCTGAACAGAACGGTTTGTCATAGTTTCATAATTCACCTTGTTTACATCTCTCAGAAAAACTGTAGTTTGTGCGTTGGCTTTTATAGTACTTACACAGGCAGGGAAGTGTGTGTTGATGGCCGTAGCACATTCTCCTGTTAGCTCTGAGCAGAATTCATTCACCCCAGTCAGAGCAGGACCTCTTCCTTCCTCCCAGATGTAGAGGGCAATCTGAAACATCGGTAAGAATAGCAAAGCATGGCTTCTAGAAATCAATGACTATTAAGGGCTGTACTGAAGAGAGGTGTGATTAAAACAGTTCAAAGAACAAAGCACTTCAGAGATCAGAGAAAGAGCGACTAGGATGTGTCAAGTTCCAAAAAGCCAGTATTAAACGAAGTAAACGAAGGGTTCACCTCAGAATTAACATTCTGTCATCATTTATTCCCCCTTATATCATTCCCTTTTACTTTCTTCTTGCAACATAAAAGGAGACCTTTAGCATAATGCTGACATTGTTCTTCTCTATACAGTGTAAATGAATAGCGACCAGAGGCTGCCAAAAATGCACATAAAAGCAGTCCATGTGACTGGTTATTGTTATTAATACCATTATTACAGCAAGTTACAATAATATGAATTTAAATGAAAGATTTTCATAGAATAAGGATACAATTGTACCTTTAATACTGGCTTTTTAGAACTTGACAGCCCCTAGTCACTATGTACTTCCACTGTACAGAAACGAGCAGCATGAATATTCTGCTAAACGTTATTTTGTGGTCTACTAATAGAAGCGCAGTCATATAGATTTGGAAAAACATGACCAGTGTATATATGATAATAAGTTTTTTTTTTTGGGAGAGCTATCCCTTTAAGAACAAGACAGATGCCAGTCAGTAAGAGCAGAGGGTTTGGAGCAGACTCTTTAAGAGTCCTGCATCAATAGAGATCACAAAAGCAGCACGGAGAGTTCTCTCTGGAACATACAGTCTCATTTTTACCAGAGAAGGGAGGCAGAGAGATCTGATGGCAAGAGAGAGAGAGGATTTTTCAATGTCACACAATTCAAAACATTTTAACGATGACAGCCGCGCCATAAAAAATTGTGAGAATTAATATATACACAGATATTCCCATACGTAGGCAGAAGATGCCAGACGCCTTCAATTGAGATGTGACATCGAAGGAGACTATAGATAAAGTGCATTATATAAGCTAAGAAAAAAAAGTCTATTGTCTGTGTCTGGGTTATTTTGGAAAATAATGTTATTTTCTAAAATGCCTGATGCATTGGTGCAACTTTCATTTCAAATGATTCATATTTATTACAAAAATAAATAAAGGAAGCACTGCAAGCACATTTAGAAGATGATCTTTGATCTTTCTCACCTCATGTTGAAGGTCAATCGTGAAATCCGATTTGGGTGGCTCATAATTCACACGTTCTGCAGTTCTGAGACACCAAATCAAATAATATCTGTTTTTAAAGTGTAAAGTAGCAGCTCAAGGCAGAGCTACGCAAAAAAGCACAGAGAAGAAATCTGACCGCTTAGCCAGGGGGCAACTGAGGGCCCAGCCAGCCGTGAAGTCAGGATAACTGAAGCTGTAGGGGTCCTCTGAGAAAGCATAGTGGTGGATAATTGTTGGTTCAACATCATGGAGGGGTCTGCCCAGAAACCATTCCTACGGAGAAAAGACACTCGGATAAGAAACAGGAGGCTTTGAATTTATTTGCCAAATCCTGTTTCAGACTTTTATTTCCTTAAGTTCGCAGGAAAAGGTTTCCGTATTGTTTTGATCGATCTACTGTTTCTCCAGGGAATATGAGTTCATGGACTTGTATCATTGTGAAAGAATAAATGGCGCTTTCTTTTCAGATTAAATTCGCATGCCCTATAAAACATCATCCAAGATACTGTGGCACAAAACTTTGTTTTCAGTTAAGTGCCAATGAGAGTCACGAATACATCAACAGAACAACCGGTTCTGTTTGTAATTTCTGTGTAAGATCCATACATTTGTTTCTCCAAATCCTTAATGCAGACACATTCATTTTTTATTTACTGTCATTATGTTTGGGTCTCTTAATATATAAAAACAGTACAGGTGACATCTCACACAACCATAGGCAGAAATCCCATGGGGGTTGGGAAGGACAGGACCCTCATATCTGAGTGCAGCCCCCTTAAAAATTCTTACTAAAAACCACGCTATGTATTGTAAATAACAATGTTTTACACTTTAAACAATTGTGTAAGTAGTAAAACAACACAAATACGGAAAAATGTGTCTTAAATTTAGACAAAATGTGAGTCTCCCTCTCGTAGTGCTCTGGTTCAAATGCCTGCTTTCCTCTTTTATATTACTCACCAACATCAGATGAAGTGATTATTTTCACTTTAATACAGGTGATGCCAGTATAATTTTCAATGAGCTGCTATGTTAGCAATAATGTTCCCTGCTTGACGGAAAAGGTTGCCAGGTTTTCAACAAAACTCGCCCAATTGCTACTCCAAACTAACCGCGATTTGAGGTGGTCCCAAAGTATAAAATCTCTTTCCGGGGGCTTAAATACACATTATTTTTGCTCCAACCCACAGAAATGAAAAATAACCCGTGTCGACAATGATAAAGTGGACTTTGCAACACTGTGACAGATTGTAATGTCTACTACGGACATGACCACTGTTGCAGCTTGGCCACAACAGCTTAAAGTTTCATTTGACACTGTCTCCCTGCTGCTCTAATAGTAGTTAAGCTTAAAGTATGTATACATATCCTTACATGTACAATTTTAGCTGAATTATTTGTGTCCCCTTTAAAATTTGCTTTTGAAAAAATATTAAATATTAAAAAGAAATGAAATTTACACCCATGCACGCAACTGAGAAACCATTTTAGAAAGTATAGACCCCTAAGGGCATCCTCACAGCTGCTGATGATTGGATGTCTGAAATGAAAGTGACAGAGAATTTCAAGTGCTGGGTGTCAACTGATTGAAAAGTACATTTGGCTGAGAAAGTAAAAGCAGAAAATTTTTTCCATTTGCTTTCATGAAACTAGTCTAGTCTAGTACTAGTGCGTCTAGTCTCAGTGATGTGATTTATGATCAGGACCTCAACCAATGACAGGCTCTGTTAATTTTCCTGATTCATATACAGTGAAGTGTAAGTGAAGTCTTGATATTGCACTTTTGGAGCAACGATAGTTGAAAAACAGCAAAGTCCGCTGCGTACCTTTCTTGTGTTGAATTTGCCCAGCACCCGCAGAAGGTTGTACAAGTTCACATTGGTCTCTTCTTCCAAAAACACAAACCACGAAGACGTTTGACAGTACTGTGAGACAAGGCTGAAGAAAAACAAACAAGCAGCTGCATAAAATGTGATTAAGATGGCTTTTTAAATAAACACTAATAATTCGGACATGTCAAGAGGTGGCACACATTCTGAGTTGTGTTAGTTTTTGGAGTTTTACCGTGGCAGTGCCGGAAGAACGCTCCAGTTCCCATCATAGTCTGACAGCTTGTGAAGGAGCACAACATCTGGTGAACTCTGCAATACAGCACACAACATCTTAAATGAATGACACCCTTTTTTGCACAGGGTTATTTATAACTCAATGCATTTTGGAAGTTGCTAAGTCACAAAGTAGCAACTCATGCAGGTGACAGAATTATCAGTGAAAGCTGCCAGGTAACAATAGACATGCATGAATTCACATTTTACCCCTTTGTAAAGAAATACATCATCAAAAAAAGAACATTTTGTTGAAATTGAGAAACCAAAGGGTTTCAAATGATGTAAATAACGAAATGCCAACACAGATCTTTCTTTAAAACCTCAATTTATCCAGATTAAAACAATTGTATAACTAATTTTAAAATGTAATATTTACATTTTAAATACTATGTTATATATATATATATTTTTTTTTACTTCAAAAGGAATAAAAATTAAATATTATTTTTTTAATTAATTAGACTTTTTTTTTTTTTTTTTGTATGTTTATGTATATTGCAACAAACAAGTTTTTAGGTCAGTTCTGTGGGGATTATGACCACAGGCTCTATGTTTAAACTTCACATTGGCCTTCACACAAAAAGGTCAATGAATCCAGAAATGGAATGAGAAGAGGTAAGAGTTACAGAGTTACCGAGGGTATCTGTTTGCAGCAAATGTGCTTAGAAAACTAAAAACAGTAGCTTATTTAGATGAAGAATGTGATAGCATAGCTAATGTTATTCCAAATGCGCTGCAAAATTGAACAGATGGAAGATCAAAAAAGCAACATTTATGAGAGTGTGGACAAGGAAGCTTTCTAAATTGACTAAAAGCAGAAAATCATAACACCCCACATGACTCACTCCTCAAATAATCAATTCACATCCTTTAAGGAACGTTTGAAACTTTCAGACTTCTTTGCATAATATAACGTCTTCTGACTAACTAAATCAATGAATCCACTGTATGCACAGATTATGATTCCTTAAGATTACCTTATCTAGTCACAAATGCAAGAATGGTTAATGTGTGTAATTACTGTGCTCCAAGAACCAGCAAAGGAATTGCAAAAATAAAAGCCCTAACTCGCTAATAAAGGCATATGATTTGAGCATTTATATCTGGAGAAAATATAAATTATCACGCAAAATTTCTCAGGGATTCACAACAGGTGTGTGTGCACATAAATCTGCTCTTAGCCTCGCCACAAACATATTTAATGAATCCATGATTATTGCATGAGGGAGCGAGCAGACACCTAGTAATTTGTATAAAATGTCACAAAATCGCTTCCATAGAACATTTTGTGCAACCTCAACGCACACTTCTCTTGCTCTCAAGACTTCTTTCTGTATTGTCTGCAATAATCTGCAGCAGTTTTCAAAATACATACTAGTTTTCCAGAGCACTTTTCAGTGAAATCAATCTAAAGATGTCTTTCGTACAGTTGTCTCTGTGAATTAAGGTGGAATAGCATCAAGTATTTTTAGATCAGAAATTGCTAAAAGTCTAAGTTAAAATCTACCTTCTGAAGATTGGGGTTAATGACCGGCATTTAAATGTCATTGTAAAATGGACTGATAGCTGAAGGTTTCCAGACAGCTGCATTTTTGAAGGAGTGAAAAAAGCAGTACGGTTCCCTAACTCAAACTCCCCAACACTGAGCCGCTGGATGACGATTATGACAGGATTTGAAGAGAAGGAAAACAATGAGGTGGAAAAAATCTGGCCTTTTGAATTCACGCGATGGAAACAAAGTGCCATGTCAAAGCCAGGCCTATCCTTGCCAGAAGCGGATAATGAGCAAGGATGATGGGTCAGACAGAGAGATGTATAGGAAATTTTCCCTGAAGAGTCCTGCTGATCAACGGGAGGTTAAGATGCCATCTAAAGAGTTCTCACCTTCCCAGCCCAAATCCTTCTCGCCCGCTCTTCACTGTGAAAACAGCTTTCTAATGAGCCTGACTCCCAAAAATAAGTCTCTCAACTTTCAAAAATCAGCCGAAGCTCATAACAAACTTGGGCTCTTATAAAAAAGTGGAAAAGAGAAGAGACGTCTAGGGCCTTATTACCAGGTGTGACTCAAAGAAGGTGAGATATCACGCAGACTGCTTTTTAAAAAGAGACGGCTTGTCTGGAGAATCTTCTAAATATAAAATACACTTTAATGAGACATTGAAAACACTTAAAGGCGATAGGCTGAGAAACCGATAGTTTGATGAAACAAATAAACGTCAAGATACACCAGACGGGAACAACCTCACTTGAGAAAATAAAAGGCACAATAAAAACTGCTTACTTACGACTCTAGCTGCAAAAAAAAAGATTTACAAAGGTTGTATAATATTTCATATCGCTGCTAGGAAACAAACACCTGTCAGAAGTACTTTGTTACAGACAAAATATACAATCGGTTGTTCTCAGTAATACAAAACGGCACCTGAGAAGCCTGCAAGAGCCATATTTGGTCATATTTATTATTTATAATGGTACAATGACAAAGCATCTATCTATATATCTATCTACACCTCTAGGTTTTGATTCTTTACTCTATAGTTTTTAATTGTGATGCATGAGAAGACATGCAGGTCAGGTACTACACACACGTTCACTCATTTTTTGTCCCCCACGGTTGGACATTTCCAAATTTTCATTGACTTTTTATAATGAGCTATGTCTTTAAACAGATCGAAAAGCTACTTTTTCAGAGTGAAAGTAACGAGGGTTAAAACCTAAAAGCAGGATTTTAGGTTTGGACACACAAAAATACATACATTTGCATAATCGCTCTCATGTTGGCAGACACAATGCTTGAGAAAAAAAAAAATCACACAAACAGAGAACTGCTGTGTCCTTCCACACATCTATTTCAGGATTCACACTAGCATAAAACTTGCAGAATTGGACACTGCTAATAAATAACACGGCCATCACACACTGAAATGAATGCTGTCATGAACACTTTTGACTTGCACTATTACTAATCAACAAGCAAAACACAAAAATTAATTCTTTAACCACCACAAAAAAATAAAAAACTTAATATGGAAGTGCAACATTTTACACAATTCAAATAAAAACCATCTGGCATTTCTTAAAACAACAGTGCCATCTTGAGGCAAGTATACTAAAAGCATAGATTTATATGGTTTTAATTATATTGTGCCAAATTTACACTGCAAAGATAACACAGTAGTGCATTTAAGTACCTTTACAAAGACTTTAATGCTGCTCAGAGGTGGCTCAAATTTTTACGGCAGTTACTGTATACTTTGATACCAGGGGGCTGAGGTGGGTATGAGCATGAATATTTTAGTCTGGCCTTTATGTAGCTTTGCGCCAAAGAGCACTCAACTTGGCTTTGTAAAAAGACATTTGGAAAGCTTGAAACACCAAGAACTTGTATACATACATACATACATTAGAAGAAAATTATGTGTATGTGTGTCATTCTGTAGAATTCAAAGAAACATAGTAATAATGTTTTAGGTTTATGTTGACCTTTTAGGATTTTGCTTACATCTACACTGTAAATATATTATGTTGCTATTTTTTTAGAGGGAAGATCAATAAAAATTACAGTATAACAATATTTCAAGCGTCATTTGTGGGATTTTTTGTATTTTTGAATCACATTTTCTTTGTAAAAGGCAGGAAATTGACCATACTGATTTCAAAGGATTCATTAGTTTGAATTAAGATTAACCAAAAACTATCCTGACAGGTGATAATTTACCATACTTTATTTTGGAAAAAATACCATGTTTCATTAATGATACCGAACATCACATGACCAAACTTTAACTTACATGCTAAAATGCTACTAACTAAAATTAAACATTTTAAATAAATAAATAAATGCATATTTGTACGAAAATTTTTGCTTTTTTTTTCCAAATATGAGGATTATGTGATTATATAACTTCCAAACAAGTGTGCATCATTGCAGAAAAGCCTAAAACATACACTGCTTCGGTAGTGTCATGAAAAATACAGCACACATTTTTTCATAAAGTTTCATAATTCACAAGAAAATATAAATATTTACCCAATAATTTATTTTATATATATTAGGCTTACTAATTGTTTACATTGTGAGTTTTAATAGATAATAGAAACATATTGGTAAACGTTGGTAAACGTTTTTTTTTTGTTGTTTAGCGTTTTTTAACAGTTTGCACCAATTCTGTAGGATTTACAGAACTGAAAGTTGTATAGTTGATAGTTGTAATTTAAATCAGAACCACATTTTTTTACAGACTCACAGTACATGCGCAGTATAACAGAAAACTACCTGATTTAGGATTTGAGCCTGATGGAGTAACTCTGTTCTTCTTCGTTCAGCCCTGTGGCTATGATATGAGTTTTTCTGACTCTGTATCACAAATACCACATCCCTCACTTCTGCCACTGAAGACGAGAACAAGGGATAGGAAATGAACTTAATAACATCCTCCCGCAATTACATTTCATTCTGGTTAATGTCGACAGTAAAATAAGAATCAACTCACCAGTAAATTGGTCAAAAATGTGTGGATCACTTCTTTCTTGTTTCTGTAAGAGTGGGAATAGTTTTATTTATACAGTATTCCTGTAACGCTGCACACTTTGCTTATTTATATCACTTTTTTCATGTTTATATTACACTAAATATCTATATATCACTTCATAGGTTAAAAATGTCCTTTGTTTCAAATAGTGAACAAAAACAGGCAAACGCTCTTATATTTTTAAAGAGACAGAAGCTTTCAAAGGTTAAACTGTTAATGTGAATTTGCTTTCAACATGTTCAGCATGACTTATTGTCAGCTATATAGAGATAAAACTTAAGTGCATTAAATGGGGGAGTTTTAAAAAAGGGCTGTAAATCAGCTGT
This sequence comes from Enteromius viviparus, assembly GCA_032353835.1. Lineage (NCBI taxonomy): Eukaryota > Metazoa > Chordata > Actinopteri > Cypriniformes > Cyprinidae > Enteromius > Enteromius viviparus. The sequence continues at coordinate 7,556,272 of JAUCNO010000002.1, read as the reverse complement.
CTATTATGAGATGTTAGTGTGCTCTGCTGGACACAGTGGCCTTGAGTTAGAACTGAAAAGTGAATCTCAGGAATCCTCATCACAACTAAACACAAGTGTTTTAATAATAATAATAATAATCTGAACGTAAAGGTTTTATTCACAGTAATTATAATGCTCTACTAATATATTATCTTCATGGCTATTCATTTCACGGCCTGTGCATATTTTGATGTGATTGACTAAATATGTCTGAAGGCAAATGCTTAGGCAGGATTACTCAGTAACTTTTCTTTTAATAGTTGGTTTATTAGTGGCCAATTATCAGGACACAATCATACACTACATTAATATACTATATGCATTTTTCTTACTTTTGAGCCTCCGTCGTTAAAAGAACTGCAAGAAGTCACTGAGGGGGGAAAAATTTAAATTTAACAGTAAAGCACTGCAAGAAGTCACTGAAAAAGACACTGGAGAAAAATGACAATTGAGCTGTAAGCATCTACAAAATAACAAACAAACAAAAAACAGTTAATGTAATTGTTGTATTGTAATTAGATCCACTCGACAGAAAATTCGCTAATTCTTTGTTTTATACTGACAGGTGTGTGTTTACGTTTTTGACAGAAAGGCTCTCATTTGGCTAACAGAGCCAGCGTTGTTTATGATGTTAATAATGCGTATGTCGCCGACTCACCAAAGGAGAGCAGAGAGCAGCAGAAATATATGACACTGTATCCAGCAGTGTATCCAGGCATAGCTTTCGGGGGCTTTAGCGCGCTATCGAGCTCTCATGGGCATCACACCGGCCGCAGAAACACGGGACAAATGCGAGCACGACACTGTCGAGCAATAAAGCTGGTGATGCGCGCCCTCTGGCGGCCAGCGGCGGCATATAGCCATGACGTCTACGTCTGGGGTATTGATTCCTTGCTACAGATAAAAATTCATTTAAATAAGGCAGATAATGAGACGGCCAGGATCTTACAATTTATTGACATTTCATTGCAACAGCTCATGCATAATACATCCAAAAACAGAGGTCTGATAGCATACAAAGGTCGGCTATTCTGATTCTAGTCACCTTATGAGCTAATAAAATTACATGCTACTGGGGAACATGAGTTTCAAAATAATGCATTCTCTAATGAGACAGACAGATTAATATTACATCATATTACCGATAGAGGGCGCAATAGACCTATACTTACATTCATTTCTCTTAACATTGATCGTCTCATGACCGCATGGTAATGTAAACAAGCTGGCGGCTAGCCGCGGTGTGGTGACGCAATAGTGTGCCTTATGAAAAAAAAAAAATCTTTCATTGTTGTGGAGGTCTATTAATCATGTCAAGATACACAACGCTGAGAGAATACGAATAAAAACTACGGCAATCATTTACAAAACACGTTTGTAAGGTAAAATAGGAATAATTCAATTTAAGGAATTGATTTGGAAGAATTAAAATAACATTGAAGGTCTTTCTATTATTTTATAGAATATGGTGTTTTGTTTTATAGATAGTACTAAGGTGGCAACAAGTTTGTTATTTGGTATATTTGTTGAAATATTGCCAATAATATAAAATGCTATTTATTTTAGATAAATTAAAAAAGTATTGAAATAGACAATGAGGAACACATACTGGGTGAGGTAATAAATAAATGAGAGAATAATACAATTAATTTATGCATAGTATACAAAATACAAAGTTTATATGATAATACAAACTGAATTGCGGAGAATGTCATGAGCAATTTAATTAAAGAAAATTAAATCAGTGCTCTACTACAACATATGCGTGACATCACTGCATAAAACGTGTTTGTGTGCATTACCATCTTTGTGTAATTTGAATGAATAATCAATAGATAATTTAGTCGCGACCAATAGGTCAGCTAAAAGCGGTCTACGCAAACCATCACCGGGGAAAGCTGATAGAAATCAAGTATCAGGGCGAATCTGACCCCTCAGCAACATGCTCTTTGTTGTCTAGGTAGACATGGGCGAGGAGGCGGGGATAATTTTACAACTCGGGTGTGGGCGGAGCCACTGGTCCCGGCGCGACCACCGATTGGATTAGAATTCAACCCAGTGACTGAGATGTGATTTTGTAGCAAATAAGAAACGCCCCCACCCCGTGCCGCGAAACTAACTTCAAACAACAAATGTGAGAGACTCGGCACTCAGACACTCACTCACTTCTCACTCAGACACAGAGAGGTCCTGGAAACTTTAGCTTAATCGTACGGAAGACGTTGTGGTCATTTGATTTAGATTAGGACCGGGTAGCTTTATTCATTATCCCATGACGAATGCAATACTTACGTAAATCTATTACAATCTTATAGTTTGCGTACTGACAGCCAGCTGAGCTTAACAGGTGTGTCAGGGTTTAGTATTAGGGACAGGGATTCAGATGTCCCATTCTCGCAAAGGTCTTCGTAGCAAGCAGTACCAGTAAGATTCAGTGGACAACAGGTTTTGTTCGAAAGGCGCAGGGATGCCCGATGCAGGAACAGATATGGGGACGGACAGCGAGAGGGTTTTGGGGGTCAACGCTCCTCCGGCTCCCACAAGCACAGAAAACACCCCTGCGTCTCTGAGCAGCGGTCTTCAAGCTGACATCCTCCGAAACTTTTACCACACGAAAAGAGTTGGGAATTATCTGATCGGGAGGAAACTGGGAGAGGGCTCGTTCGCCAAAGTCCGAGAGGGGCTTCACGCGATCACCGGCGAGAAGGTGAGGAGACCCTCGCTTTGAAGCACTGTTGGCTCACTTACATCTACATGACACTGTAAAGTCGCATATTATTTGTGCTTTCAATATGCATGTGTACAATTTGTTTATTTCGTTTTGTAAGCAAACGAAAGCACAAAACAACCAGTCAATATACCTACATTAGTCTGAATCTCTCCAGGACCTTGGGTATTGGCTGCATTGACATTTAAACACTTTTTAAATCCAGCCTATTTATGTCTTGAATGCTGTTGCATGTATTTGTACTACACCTAACGTCAGTTAGTTCATATCGTTATGTGAATATGAAATCTGCAGGTTATAATAACATCTGAATCTATTGTTTTGGTAAATGACTGCCCCCTCCCCTCAGTGTCTATGGCAGGCAGAGGTAGTGTATGGACCATGACTTGAATGCCTTGTAATATGTTATTAGTGATTAATTCTATAACAAATGTTTACTGTCAGTGTTAAAAGCTGAATACCCAGAAGTAAGGTTATGTTGTGGCAAAGAATCTCACAAACACCATCCCCTGATCATCAGGTTGAGTTGTTTCACTGGTCTCATGTTCCTAATCACGAAAATTAAATTAGGTAACAGAGACAATCCTTTAGCCTGTTTGCATTCAGGTGTCTGTAATAATCTCAGATTACCCCAAAGAAAGAATGAATGGAGATATATTTGTAATGAACACTTCAACATATCAGCAAATGGTAGGCTCAGTATGTAAAATCTTGTTAACTAGGGTGTGTTTATTGATTAACATTTATTTGTTGACTCTATTTATCACTTTCTCTGTAAATGGGGCGTGATTTTCTTTATAACTGCCTGATGCCTACCTTGCTATGGGTGTAGCTAGTATTCGCTTCTATAAAAAAAAATGAATTGCAGTTCCAGTAAATGACCTGCAATGCATTCTTAGCATAATAGGGATTTGTTCAGCCTTCTTGCCTCCTTTCGCTGTTGCTGTGGGAAGGAGAAGAGGTCTGTCCCGGGCGATGATGCAAACGCTAGCAATCACAAAGAGAAGCAAGGCTGCCTCGTGCTCCTCTTGTCTCCTGCCTCGCTCTCGTTCTCTGACATCACCTAGAAAAACAGACAGGGTGGGGCGGGGCTCACGATCGGTGGGCAATAGCACATGCTTCCCGCATGTATGTTGTGAGCATATCTAACCCACTTTCACCCTCGCCCCCTTTGTCTGCTGGAGAGAAAAACAACATGTTAGTCTGAGGCTCTGGGGGTCCCCCCTCCACCCCCCTTTACCCATCGACCACCAATCGCCACCATCCACAATGCTGGCGAAACACGGTGGTTAAGATTCAGTAATGTTGGATTAGTATTTTAGGGGATTGTATTAGGGAGGCGATTCTGACCCTTTTTTCTCGGTACTTCCTTTAATGTGCACCTTTGTTGAAGTAATTGATCCAATTATCTTCTCAATTGGCCGTGTATGACTGGTTTGCTCAACAGTCTTTTTTGTGCCAGATGATTTGTGATGGCATGGAAGGTCACCCCTTGAACCCTCCTCGGGTCACGCTCGGGGGCTCTTTGATTAAGGGCGGAACCATTAGCACTAGGCTATTGTTATTGCATACAGAGGGGATTTCAACCCAGGACAAAGAAATCCTGTTTGATAAAGCACAAAGACTCTCCCCTCCCACCTTAATTGAAAAACATTGAAATAATGCTAATTCTGGCATATTACCATGAACATGTGTTGTAGATCTCTGTTCGACTTAGTGTTTATACAACATTAGTCGTTTACGGCATGTTGGTGACAAATGGGTGGCATTAACAAGCCATTTGGAGATTCTCCCATCAGTTGAAGGTGTTTGAACGGTTACAGATCGGTCATTTGTCCTTATCCCTCCCCCACGAGTCCTCCACAGAATTTCAGGGTCGAGCATTCAACCCTTGAGACGTGAGGAGAAATGTGAAATCAGAGTCCTGTCTGGCTCAGCCTGGCTTGCCTCACCTGTTCGGGGCTGTTTGAATACTTTTGTACATCCACGATACACTCCAGTTGCCTTTTACATATTGACTAAACCTTCTTTTTATTTTTCTCCACAGGTGGCCGTGAAAGTGATTGACAAGAAAAAGGCCAAAAAGGACTCCTATGTGACAAAGAACTTGCGTCGTGAAGGACATATTCAGCAGATGATCCGGCACCCAAACATCACTCAACTGCTGGACATCCTGGAGACCGAGAATAGCTACTACCTTGTCATGGAGCTCTGCCCTGGTGGAAACCTCATGAATCACATTTACGAGAAGAAAAGGCTGGAAGAAAGGGAAGCCCAGAAATACGTGCGGCAGCTAGTCATGGCAGTGGAGCACCTGCACAGGGCAGGAGTTGTTCACAGGTGAGAAACGAAGCGTGAGCTCATCGATAGGGAACTTTCCGAACTAACAAAGAATAGTGAATTAAATCTGTGTTGATACTCCAGAGGATATTGTGTACCAAATGGTTGGTTTGATAAATTAAGGTTGTTTAAATGCATTTTTCTGTCTTGATTTTACCAGAGACTTAAAGATTGAAAACCTCCTCCTTGATGAACAAGACAACATAAAGCTGATCGGTAAGCATTGTCTGGGATCTGCATTATGCAAGGTTTTTAATGCTACTCTGAGAACAGAACAAGTCTCAGTGACTCATAATGACACAGAGTGGCATGGAAGTGTTCTTCTTTAGCATGTGGTGAAGGACTGATTGAGCAATCAGTATCTCATTAAAAACAAATGACCTCTCACCTCTTTGTGAGACGGCTGACAAACGCATGGCTTTTATTTAGCAGCTGTGTGTGACAGACGGGTTTAGTGTTGGGCAGCCATAAACCCTTTTGCACCCCTCCTAATGGGAAGATCTGTCCCTCTATGAGAAAGTACATGCAATCACTCTTTCTCTGTTTCCCTATACAGATTTTGGACTTAGCAACTGCGCGGGCATTCTGGGATACTCTGATCCCTTCAGCACACAGTGTGGCAGCCCAGCATACGCCGCACCCGAGCTTCTCTCAAGAAAGAAATACGGGCCCAAAGTGGATGTCTGGTCAATGTGAGTTCAGAAAATGTGAAGCACTGTGTTTTAAATTTGCATTTGGGACATATTTCTAAACTTGACTATATGTATTTAATGTAGAGGGGTGAACATGTATGCTATGCTGACTGGTACCCTACCGTTCACCGTGGAGCCATTTAGCCTGAAAGCCCTGCATCAGAGGATGGTGGACAAGGACATGAACCCTCTACCTCCATCTATCTCCTCAGGTATTGAAAGTACTGCATCTCTGAGATTCCCAAAGGCTCTCTATAACCACAAAGGTCGCATTGAAACAAGAACAAGCAACTATTGCATGCTAAATATAAGCACCAGTGTCCTACCATTTAGATTCTAATGGGCATCATGCTCTAAATGTTAGGCATGAATGCAGTCTTTGTAAAACAGCACTTTTTTAGTCCAGTTTTGAATGCTAAATTAAAACAATAGCGTGGGTTGGGTTCCCATTGGTGTTTTAATATTTTAGGTGGTGAAAGCCATATTTTATAAAGCAGAGAATCTTTATGATCCAACTTTACTGATCACATGACTTCTCTCGTGCTATATTATAGTTGGTTGCCAGCAAGACGAAACCTGCTTGATATAGAAAAACATGCCCGAGTGCCAACTTGTTGTTTTTCCAACGAAGTCATTATATAGGTTATGCATTAGATCTTTATTAGTGTTTGTGTCATAACAGTGAGGTTTGCACATTTACCTGTAACCGTCGCACTTATTAAAAAAAAAAAAGCATACTCAAAAAGTCATACTTAAAATTCTCAGTCCAGTACAGCCAGCTCGTAAACAGTATGTTTACTGCAAACATGCCAGACAAATTAGTGGTTCATTTTTTTTCAACAAGAAAAACTGGTTTTAGTCACAGGAAGGAATGATTTGCTTTGCTCAGATTTCTCAAGAGCATCTGTCTTCCACGGAAAGTAGGTGTTTAATTGGTGTGTACCTTAGAAGTCATCTAATTTTGAAATCGTTGACTAAAATGGTGCAATATAAAATTCTATGTAAAATTAATTTGAGAAGAGGATCTGGTAAACGTTACACATAATCGCATTCTGTTTTCCATTGCGTTAAACTTACATGATTGCTCTCATTAGCAGGTGGTTCATTCACTAATAAATCTGTGACGGGATATATTACTACAAGATGATGCAGTGTTCAAATGAGATTAGCCTCATTATATAACACCTGTATTTAGCATCTCAAGGACGCAAGGCTGTGCGCTCATTGTCTGACTTATGTAATATGTAGGAGAAAGGCTGAATGATGTGTTTGTCCTAATAAACTATTTTTGATTGGTCCTAATAAATTAGTTAAACACATAGTGATCAATAACCTTTTTTATTTTTTGAAAGATAGCACAAAGTCCTCATAGCTTCCTGTCTGTGTTCACAGCTGCCACCAGCCTGCTGAAGAAACTTCTCGAGCCTGACCCTGACAAGAGACCCAACATCCACCAAGTGATGGCAGACCCGTGGCTGCAGTTAGGCAACCCTCACACTGGAGTTCCTTACTTAAATAGGTTAGTCACCTAATATGCTTGCAGGTCAAATCTTGTCTCTTAGATCTTTTCTGACTTCATAGCCTAAAACATCTCCTTGTAACTTTCAGGATCCACATTACGGAGATCAACCACACGGTTCTGCTGCACATGACAGAGAAAATGGGTTACAAACATAGTGAGGTTCTGAGCGCGGTGCTCACTAACAAAGCTTGCCACACGCTGACTGTGTACTTCCTCCTCAACAACAAAATGAAGAGACTCTCAAAAGAGTACAGGGTAAGTTGGAGCAAACAATGCCATCAACATGTCCTCCATAAAAGCATTTTAGCTCTGTTTAACATCGTCTGGTTCTCACAGGAGAAGCAGTACAACATGGAGAAGGAGAAAAAGAGCGAGCTGTTCCAGACTCAGTGGAGGAAACACGTTGAGAAGATTACAATTCCACCCAAGCAGACGCCCGCATATCTCGCTGTGAACAAAGGTCCCACCAAGGAGAAGAAACACAGAAATGGTGAGAACCTGAAACTAGACTATAGACCGTATAGACATACATGAACCAAACATGTGGTTAAGATGTGAACTGATTTGTGATTTAGGAGTACATGACAATAATTGTTTTAGAAGAAGAATAAATGCTACATATACAATAGTACAAATTAAATAAAGCCCTTTGTTGAAGGCAGCCTTGTAGTAAGCTCTGATACCTGAGGGATAGTTCCAGAAATTTTACTTGGCAAACAGGGTGACAGTAAATCATCCTTGGAAACCCTTTAGGGCTATTCAGGTTGTTATTACATAGAAAGATTACCAACGTTTGAAGATTAAATATGACTTTACCAGGCACATGTAAGACTATAGAAAACCTGTTCTGCTCACTTTTGACTTGCTTGTTTGCCAAGCCATGTGACTATACTGAAGTTTTCAGAGCCTTAAGGATGATTCAAATCAATATAACATGGTACATAGTACATTTAGTTAGATTGTTTTCTCTTTAATCCATAGTTCTGCCAAAAACTCAAGTTTACTCACCATCACATCACATCTAAGCTGTAAGGTTTACTTTCTTTTATGGAACACTCAGTTATTTCTCAGTTTGTTTCTATGTCATTCTCTACTCCAGCAGACTTTTACTTTCTGTTTGACTAATGGAAATATGAATAGAAAATGCATCAGTATTGTATACTGTATAAATAATACAAGAGTTGGGTTTGTTTTAAATAAGACTTTTTCCTGTTTCATTTTCAGGTCTTCTGAAAGCTGTGACAGGAGGTTTTAAAGATGTTTACTCAGGACGTGATGGTTGTATCACCTCATCCTCTCTGGAGTACATGGAGATCCACCCCCTATACCCGACTCCACAGTCAACCCCAACCCATCCTACACCCGAGACCCAGCCTGACCAGAAGGACAGCTCCAAAGATTCCCCAAAAGCTGTCAACGCCCCTGCCCGCCCACCTTCCTCCCTCGGCGCGCATTCCTGGACTTCCGCAAGCAAGGAACCGAGCAAAGACACTCCTCCGTCACCATGGTACAAGCTGACCAACGGAGAGCTCTCTCCACCTCGACACGTGTCTGCTTTCCAGCCCGATAGCACGTACTTAAAGAAGGCCACGATCCCGAGCGTACCCGTTCCCATCGTCAAACCTCAACCCAAGAAAGCTTCAGAGTGGATAATCTCCAAGACAAGCCCACCTAGCAGTGTGAGTAGCTCACCTTTTATCATCATCAAACCTCAACCCAAGAAAGGCCATCCCGCTTCAGAGTGGTCGAGCTCCTCGGAGTCAAGCGGTAGCCCACCTAGCAGCGGGGGTAGCGATGGACCCGACAGCCCTCAACACCGCATCAAGTTCCCTTCCATGGGCATCGGGCAGATTTTAAAGAAAAAATCGCCCTTCAGGATTCAGCTGCCCCCGTTCAAGCCAGAGCGTGTGGTGGAAGTGGAGTCTCCAACTCCCTATCACATGCAAACTCTGCTTTGTGCCTCGGGGGCTCTCAAAACCCTGTGCTGAGGAGAAGAACTTTTAGATTATTTAAAGTCAGACGTATGCAGTAATATGTTATCTTACCAACAATGCGCACGGTTTCTCGGCTGGGCTTCCTACACGTAGACCACATATATTACTAACCCCACAAGGAGTTATTTGGCATGTGTCATGCACATAGCTTGAGTGAAGCCTTGCAGAGAACATAGAGGCTTTGAACACTGTGTAAAATTAGATCTTGAGGTTACTTAGCCCCAGGACAGTAGACACACCGAACATCAAGTTCACATGCTTCTAGTCCAAGTGCCATGTAGCAGCTTAGCCACAACCTTTAACGCACAATTATTCTGTGAAACAAAGCTGTCACTGCCCACAACACTATATGTGTCCATGTACAGTAATAAGACTGTTAATGAACGGTTGGAGGGTGTTTTGATAGCGTGCTTATTTGATTAAACAATATTAGTGATTTTTAAGCTCTTGCTGTATTTAACCTCAAATTGTAATGACACTCAGGTCAACAATGCTGAATTTTTCTAATCGCCTCACTTTTAAACCTGTAGCGAAACTGTCGATATTTGATTGGAAGATGACATTCCTCTTGTTTTTCCTCTCTTTAGGGGATTGCTGGCATTTTGTATAGCCTTAAATATCTTGCGTTCAGCCTTTGGGCTGTAACGGAAGATTTTCAGCATTATTAGTGTGTAAGATTCATTTTACATACAAAGTAAATGTTGGGTGACATAATAGATTGTGCAATAGTGTGTATATATTTGATGGCTGACCTGGTTATAACTAGGGTGGTGTTTTCTCTCTATAGAACACAAGTGTCTTTCATTCCATGTTTTAAAGGTGATTCATGCTGTCAATACACATTAGATTTACAAAGCAGACCTCTTTCACAGTCTTCACCTGCACCGAAGAGTATAAGCTGTGAAAACATTTTTCTCATCTCGCCTACACTTCTGCATGCACACAAGATTTGAAAAAAAAATGTGAAGTCAGTTTTTTGGTGACACGTATTTGTACTTTTGTTACGGTGAAGAGGATTTTGAAGGTCTTTTGTAAGTTTTGTATAGATTTGATTTTTGCCAAGTTGAAAAAAAAAGATTTTCTAATGGTGTAAAAAAGATTTTAAATATTTATATTTAAAAAATATTATTTCAGTTCTGAATTTTCTATTTTAAATTGGCATGTATTACTTCTTTGACACAAATAAATGCACAAAACCAAAACACAGATCTGTAATTCTTTTGTTCATACATACATAAAATCTCTCTTTTTTTTATTTCGGATGGTATTTAAACAATTTGTAACAGAATCTAAATTCTAACAGGCGGTTTATGGAGAAACAGGTGACACGGTACGCTTTTCCCACGAGAACCCAGCAATAACCATTAAATGAGTGACAGCTGAAAGACTAATCCAGTCAGCTTCACCCTCACATGCACAAACACTCATATTATACACCCTCTCGTGCCCCCCATATAGGAGACAAGTGGGTGGGGGGTGACCCACAGACACGTACACTCAAGCCCTGATAAGTCTGCGCGGCTAAGCTGATAAAAGCTGAAGGACAAAAGAGGCTGCAAAGTATATTAAAGCAAAACTCTGTTTAAATCCTATGGTGCTCAAGCCGCGAAAACAAGCTATGATGAAAACCCCAAAGCTTATCGTAGCATCTAATGCGGAGTAATACACAACAACAACACATGCTGAAGATATATTGGGTGTGAGATGATGTACAACATTTACACCGAGCGCCTGACTTCACACACACAATGTTCTAGCCCTGACTAGCCCTTCAAAAGAAGTACTGATGCAAAGTACCGATATGAAGTGGAAATACGAATCTCAATCAGATTACAACATTCTTGTACCATGAAATATTAAATAAAAACAAGAACTTTCCAAAACAACTTTGAATTTTTTGATCAACAGTGCTGTTATTGAACACTGTATTAAACATTTTACTGTATTTATGAGCTGACTTTAAGGATACAATAGGAATAGTCAGGTATAGCACACGTTTAGGGTCTCTTCAGCTGTCTAAGCTTATCACAAGAATAGAAGAGCTCCACAAATGTCGAGTTAACCTGCTGAAATCATAACCGAAGCAAAAGGAAGGATAAAGAAATCCCGGATATCCCCTGGTGTTCTCAGCCTTGGACTGCCAGGGCATGTTAATGTGGCAAAGTCGCAAGTTAAAATCCCCAACCTTTTGGACAGGGTGCGCAAATCACTGTTTACTGTTGTTACATGGCTAAGACCATCATTAGAGTCAAAGTCAAATAAAGGCCCTCTTGCTGTGTTTAGACCTCTCAATCTCTCAATCTGTTCGGGTTTAGACCATGATTGAGACTAATCCTGTTTACAAATGGTTTTTTTTCCCAGCGCAGGAATATTTTCTTTGTGTCTGAAAAACAGACAATTAATCTTCACATGTTTTCAGGGTGAGTTTATTTTTGAAAGTTAGTCTCTGTATAGACACTTTAAAGTTTTGTGTGGAAGATGGACACATGTTAAGGGGTAAGTTGTCATAATTAAACAATTATACTTTGGACTTTTCAGCTAAATTTATTTATTCAAAATCTAAATTTTGATTTAATGTAATGTAAAAGTTATTGTTTTGGGAAACAAATATTGTAACAAACATTCTTGAAATGTCTAACTTTTAAAACATTTAATAACTTGGAAAATTATGTGTATATATTTATATATTAAAAATTATACCCTATTATGATTTTGAGGATTATTTAAAAATTATTTAAAATTGTGACCCTGGACCACAAAACTATGTATATTTGTAGTATTTTTCTTTTATGCCAAAAATCATTAGGATATTAAGTAAAGATCGTGATCCATAAAGATATTTTTTAAAATTTAAACTTATATTTCTGTACATATATACCAAATCTTAAATTTTTTGTAGTAATATGCATTCTAATTTAAACAATTTAAAAGGCAATTTTCTCTATATTTTCCTCTGCATTGAGATAAACTCAATTTTTTTTTTGTGGTCTTGGGTCACAGTTATTTAGCAGTTGTTGGAATCCAAAGCACTTGTCCAACAAAATAATATTTGCATACAGCAGTTCAAAAAACACACATTATGTACATGTTAGTGTTCAGCATGTCATAATTCTTTCAAGGTCAATTCCAACGAAACGGTGAGGCAAATACAAACAACTGCAAGGCAGCTGTTCCGTGCAACACTCAATTTGCATATTAGCAAGAACGGACTGGCAAATCCTGTTTTGAGCTCTGCTGCTATTGGAGGGTTTGTCTCTACAGTCCTTGTGTCGATTGCCTCAAGGGGTTATTTGCAAAGAAGTAATCTTCGCTTCATCAGACTGTCTACATTATTGATTACTAGTCCACCAGTCCTCCAGGACAAACTGTGCGCGTGCGTGTGTTAATGTCTGGACACTGAGAGGGAGGTGGGTGGGGTGGGTAAGATCATACTGAAAGTGCAGTGCATCAGCACTTCAGTTCAAGTGAGATGCACTCTGAGATTGCAGCCCACATCCATTAATCAAAATGACAGCGGCTGGAGGAGCAGGTGGAAAAATTAGGCTACAGGAGAACAAATACATAAATTAACAAAGACGACAACATATGTACAGTTTAATCGTCTTTCAATGGTGAACAAATCAGTGTTTTTAAATATTTTAAGTAAATAAATCACGTCCTTTTTAAATTGTTACATTTATCCTTCAACAACGTCCTCCTCAAGTGCACAATGTCAGTGTGTTATGGATGGAGCATTTTATGTTTCGACTCGTGAATGAATATGCTTCCTCAGTGAATGTGTTAAACACTCAACACCTCACACAGTTTACTGCCCACAAGACTAACTGCGTCGACAACTTCAGATCATTTCAACAAGTCAACTACTAGAAGCTACTCCCAAGATTCTTCTGCATCCCCAACATGGAAGAGTATTAAAGTCAGTTTAGTTCTGGGGACCCACTGTTCTGCACATGTTATGTCTTCATGAGGTCATGAAGCGGTCTCCTAACGCCAGTGATCTGAATATTATGTGTTAAATAAGGGTATTTTAACATGTAGTTCATTTTAAAGGAAGCAAACCTAGCTCACTTAAATTGCCTAGGGTCGCCTATTCATTGGTTCATTCATTTAAATGTACCAGAATTTGTTTGGAAGCAGACTGAGACCACTTCTTCAGCTGGGTCTCTGTGCGATTTGGTCCACAGGCTTGCTGTATTTCCCACAGGAGGGAAACAAACTTGTTTGATTCAGACCAAGCAATAGTGTGAATACACCCTAAAAGTGAACCAGAAACGGAACCAGTCGAAAGTGACATTAATCCTATTGGTGTTCACAGTATAGCGGATTCAAAAGAGAACTCGGTTCTTTTCTTCGTCTTCTTCAGCATTAAAGTGATTTAATTTATTGCTCACGCCACAATTTCTTAAAAACTAAAATCCCAGCTGTCTAAACAGCAGTGAAATGCTGGAATCTGACCTATATGAAAATTTAAAGGTGTGCAAGGAAGGAGGTGAGAGAGCTGGCATACCCTGATCATGTCATAATTAAAATATTGTTAAAAATATCAAAATATTCAGAGCTTTAACAACGCGCTTCAGTCATATTTAAAATTAAAAGGTAGCTATTTGTAAAGTTCCTTTTTTTTTCTCTCAGAAAAGGTAGTATTTAAATGTTTATTTGCTACTTTTATTCCTTCTACATTGTTTCTGTTTTCATTGGCATGCACACACACACACTGACACAAATCATTGGCAGACATACCAGAGTTGGGCTGAGCACACACACACACACACAAACATTTACGAGGAACATTCACAAGGACACTTTAGGTCAACGCTGCCATTTTTATTAAAATAATAGCTTTGATATTGATTCGCTACATTATTTTTCTCAGCAGTAGAGGGTAAAATTAATGTTCTGATGTCTGAAGTGGACAGAATTTTAAAGTGGATAGAATTCTAAATCTCAGCTGTGTGTCAGGTGGTGTTTTGCCTCCCTCATGCATTAAAATCATTCAATGCACAGCTAGCTGTAGATTACACAAATGCCCTCAGATTTGTTTTGTATTGTTAGAGTTAACAACAGATGGATTATTTATATACTTAGAAATGTTAAGATTGAAAAGTAGAATACAGAAAGTATTCAGACCCCCTTACTTTTTCCACTGTGTTATATGACAGCCATTTACTAAAATCATTTTATCATTTTAAGTTATTTTGTTCCTTGTTAATATACACACAGCACCCCATATTGACAGAAAAACACAGAATTGTTGACATTTTGCAGATTTATTAAGAAAAAAACCCTGAAATATCACATGGTCCTAAGTATTCAGACTGCTCAATCATTGCTGTGACAATCATATATTTAACTCAGGTGCTGTCCCTTTCTTCTGATCATCCTTGAGATGGTGCTACACCAGGGGTGCTCAATCCTGTTCCTGATCTACCTTCCAGCATAGTTTAGTTCCAACCCTGATCAAACAGCTGTCTGTAATTATCAAGTGCTCCTTCAAATCCTAATTAGTTGGTTCAGG
>JAUCNO010000002.1:7518858-7541360 GCA_032353835.1 Enteromius viviparus | reverse complement strand
GGATGTCCTGAATAAGAACTGGTTTGTGGTTTTTTCTACTTATTAGAAATGGGGTGTTTATACCCCTCTAAAGTGTAATAATGTCATATATCTCAAAAATGCTGCAGTAAAATACTTTCAAATGTGGTGTGAGTATCGTATGGGGTGTAATAATGGCCCATATCCCTCTCAACATGACACCTTTTTATGTCACATCTCAATCGTGCTGGGCTTTTCAACAAAAACGCTCTGAAAGCGCGCTCTCTCACGGGGTTTCCCGAAACCGTAATTACCGTAATATGCGCGCACCCAAAAATACATCGCGGCTGGCTTGACTGTGTTTTCCTACACCGCGGCTGGCTTGACCGCAGTTCCTCAGATGCCCTATTAGTAATACTTTTTAATGCGTTGTCTGACCCATTTTACAAAACAGATCCACGTGTATTGTGCTGCTGCAGGTTAAGGCAGATCGCTATTGGTCCGCTGTCCGTCCAATGGGTGCTCACTATATTATTAGAAAGTTATGAGTTTGGAACGCCGTCATGACGTGACAGTCAGACGAGATGGAACAGAATGTTGCGTTTTGGCCGCGAAAATAGAACGTTAATGATAAACATCCAAATATATGAATAAAAAAAAAAAAATCCTAGTTTTAACCTTATTGTATTGAAGATGCATATACACATTTAAGTAATTTGTTTTAAATAAAGCAAAGCATCCAATAGACCACTATAAGGTTTTTAAAATGAATTGTTTATATATTTATATGCATTTTTGTAAATACAAATAATTTATTAACATTTATTTACCTTTAAGCTTTTTTTATGACCATGACTCCTCCTTGTGGAAAAGATTAGGCTTAATTATTAAAAACACCATAATAATCATCTATCTATCTATTGTATTACTAATCTTTTACCATTTTTTTTTCTTTAAGCAGGCATTTGCATCAAAACATTAGATATTTTGTAGTTTAATATAGTAGACCTTTATAGTCTGTTTTCTAAAAAATAAAACATGCACTATGCAACATATTTAACGTTAAAAGAGATAAAGTCCTAAACTCAAGAAGCATTTATATATGCAAGTGCTTTTTAAGCTAATATGTTTCCTGCCAGACCAGAAAGACATTTTCTTTAGAAATAGTCTGACATATATCAAGGGATGTAAGTCAAACCACATCTTCCTGTTTCCACTGTTAGGATGGCAGCACTTTTCTTGTCCAGGATGAGCAGCGGTTCAGAAAGGAAGTCCTGCCTCTTTACTTCAAACATAGCAACATGACCAGCTTTGTGCGCCAGCTCAACATGTGTAAGCGTTCAGCCAATGACAAGATATACAGCATTTAGATACACAGCATGGTTTTTTAATTCTCCTGTGCCTTACACCCATCTACAGATGGCTTTCATAAAGTGGTACATACAGACGCTGGCTTGCCTAAGGCTGACAGCCAGGTAAATTGTGTCGTGTTTCAGCACGAGAACTTCCAGAGAGCTCAACCTCATCAGTTGGGCCTCATCCGCAGGAAGGTGAAACTGATACGCTTTATCACACAGTGCTTGTGCATAATCTTACTCTGAGATGTGTGTGTAAATATTTGTGTTGTATATGTGATTTCATGATTAGGTTTCAGTTAGCCGTGGAGTTGAAAAGGGAGGGCAGGTGTCTCAGGTACTCGTTCAGGTTAGTCATGTCAGAGGCTGGCAAGACTCCTCAGACCTCAAACTCATGGCTTTGTGCAGGTGAGCTTTTCTCTGTGACAAGTACACTAACAATCAGTGTAAAGCTACATTTCCGCATCATTTACACACTAGAAAGGGGTGGACATCAGTTTCTTAATATTTCACTTACCAAACATATGAAAACATTCAAACATATTTTTATAAATAATACTTACTGTATATTCACCAAGGCTGTATCTATGTGATTAAAAATACAGTAAGAACAATTTAAAACAGCTTCTGTTTCAACATATTTTAAAATGTAATTTGTTCCTGTGATGGGAAAGCTGAAATAATATGCTAAATTTCTTTTTAATATCAGTGTTAAAAGGATATATAGAAATAGAAATCATTTTAAATGTCTTTACTGTCACTTTTGAGCAAGTTAATGCATCCTTGCTGAATAAAAGTAACACATTCCCTTTAAAACAAAAAAATAACATCAATCTTTTGATTGGTACTATACATCAATGCTGATGAAATTTAACTTTAAAACAACTCTTTGAACCATTTCTTTCCTGAAGGGATAACGAGAGCTTGTGGAGAGAACTGGATTCATTAAGGCAGAACTATCTGCAGCAGCACAAAATCATACGCAAGGTAAATAGAAATACATTTCTACATTAATAATACATTTTTATACACGTTATAATAATAAATACTTTTTTGATAATCACTATGCAAACCTCTCCTATCCTATTTCAGATTATAAAGTTCATCATCAACATCGTTCAGTCAAATGAGAGAAAAGGCTGCAAAAGAAGACTGTAAGATTGTTCACGTAAAGCACACAAAATGTTCTCATAGCCAGTGAGAAATGTGTTTCTCTTCTGACATCACATTTCCTTTCTCCACCCTAACAGCCCCATGATCGACCGTACTGAGGTTTTTCAGTCCGCGCCGAAATATGCGCGTTCCTTCAGTGCGAATTCCACCCATACCACTTCCCCCCTCCAAGAGATCCCTTCGTTGCAAGAGGTGCCTGCTTTAATTTTTGTGTGATCAAATTTTGGTCCAAGTTAGAATTCTTGACTTCATGTAACACCATGTTGTTTAGTTATAAAAGGAGCTTAATTTCTGTCATACTGAAAGTAAGTGACATCACTGTGGGTTTCTGGGTAGCTGGATGCGTCACCGGCTGATGTGTACTCAAATGGCATGATCATCTCTGACATTAGCCACCTGCTGGATCCCACACCTGAGCCTAGCAGGTGAGTCTTCATCATCCTCTACGGGACTCATGTTTAGTATGATTATAATAATTCTAAAAAGATTTTTTACACTAAAAAAAAGACGGAACTGAAAGTGCTTTTTAGGGTTTCACAATCTATTTTCCGGTTTCATTTGTGTTTTCGGTTTTACAGAGAGCCGGTGACTGAAAGCTTTCCTGCAACTCAAACCACATTTTTATCTCCCACCTCCCTTACTCTGCCCTCCATGGAGCTGGCATTGACTTTGCTAGATGACCCAACTGCCCAAGAGTGGGAGGAGGTACCCTCTGAACGGTTAGAAAGCAAACTGATCATGTGTTCCATTTTCTGTTAGAATTTTAACAGAGCTCTGATTTTTTTTTATTTTTATCAACAACTTAATATTTCATAGGGCTGCACAACTGGGAGGAAAATCTAACTGCTATTTTTGTGATTAAAAAAAAAAGTGATTAAAGCAATTTTCCAAATGTTGTGCTTATTTTTGGGCTGAACAATTTGGCCAAATGTTTTGATTACAATGGAAAAAACGTAGTGCTGGGCAATGATTTCTCACTTGATTAAATGCATCCAAAATAAAAATACAAAAGTTGTTTGTGTGTGTACTCTGTATATTATATATGAAGTAGACAACATTTGAAGTGGATCAGATTCAAATAATCAAAGTTGTCCTAAAACCTTCTTGTCTTAGGAGAACTATGACAAACTTTTTTTGATCTACTTTAAATGTAGGCTTCTATTTATAAATACACAGACATGCATGTATGTATTTAAAAAAATAGGTAATGTTTATATATTAAACATTTATATAATTTTTTTTATGAATATAATTCTATGCATGTAAATATTTTCATTTCAGACACACATGAGTGTGTCTTTATTTATACATAATAAATGTACACAGTGCACACATATATTACTGCTGCTGTGCTTTTATTTAAGATTGTTTCATTGTAAAATATATAATAACTGTAAAATTACAATTATAATATTTGTGACCCTGGACAAGTTAAGGACTTAATTTCAACAACTTTAAAGATGATTTTCTGCTACCTAAGATTCTAGATTTTCAAATGGTTGTATCCAAATCTTGTCATATACATCAAAGCTTTTATTTTAGGAGAAAACCGTAGTTTTAAAGCTTCTCCTTTAGTGCATTTCATTAAAAATCTAGCGAAATGTTTAGCATGTTGCATTTTTAAATGCAAAATATAAGCAACTCAAGCTAACTGCACAGAGATGAAGGTCATGTGGAACAGCATTGACTGTAAACCAGGTTGCCCTTTGACACTGAAAACACTGCTATTCTGAGCAGCCCACATATAAACATACACAGTGCAGTGCTTCGCTCTAAAACACGCCACATCTGCTTATTTCAAAATAAATTGTAGACCTTGTCATTTGATAGTTACACTAGGCAATTTGGATTAAATGTTCAGCCCTAATATTTCATCCTACTGCCTATCTCCTCTTGAGAACAGAAATGATGTGTTTGATCCACTGGCGCTGATTGACTCCAGTTTAGCAGCGATCCGCTCATGCATTCCACCCTCACCAGACCCAGACGATTTCAGCAAGGTTTGACTTCTTTAAAAACACAACACCGATGCTATAACAAAACCCCCTGCTTCAGTAATATTTAACAAGCTTTTGTATAATCTGGTGTGTTACAGACCCTTAGTCCTGGATGCCACATCTCTGCTGTTAAAAAATCTGACGCAAAACCCGAGAGCAGACAGAGAAGCCAGATCGAACCCGATGCTCTACCTCACGCAGACACAGGTACACACATATACACCCACGCTCGCCTTTCACACACTGTCCCAAACCCACAAATGTATCACCTGCACAAACCACATGAATTCAGTACGTGCACGTCTGGTTTATTTACTTTGTGTTTGTGCAGTTACACAGCAGCAGAGCCTGCAACTAAATGCAGACCTGGAGCAGGAGCGCTATGATAGTGGAGAGTATTCGGATATCTTACCATCCCTTCTGCAGCTGGCACAGGAAGCATCCAGCCTCTCCTTCAGTAACACTACACTGCCTTTAGAGACTTCTTTTGTCATTTAAAACTCTAATGCTTTTGATATAATGCTGATAGTAAAAAGTGGTACCTGAAACAACCAATAGTCAATAGTTCTCATTATGATACATATCAGTTGTACATGATGTAAATTTTCCGTCATGATTTTTTTATCTATTTGTGAACATTTCCCATCAAACTTTTAGTCTATTAGCATGATTTACCATGCGGGGTAAAGCAACAAACCAAAAATGACAGCAAGCACTTCGAAACTGACATTTGTGATGTTTTTTTTAAATTCAGATAAAGCTCTAAAGTGGGTGCTGTTTTAAAGTCAGCATTTTTGTGTGGGAGGCTTGACAGGGTTGTTTCATTTAGCAGAAATGCAGTATGTCTAAATGAGTAATTACTAATGTACTAATAATAGAAATAATGTGGTAATTAAAAGTTTCTTAAGAGCATGATATGCTATTGATCCACAACATTAAATATATATATATATATATATATATATATATATATATATATACAGTGCTGTGCAAAAGTCATAGGCCATTAGTATTTTCACCAACAAAAAAGGGTTTTAAGTCCTAAGGTTTTAAATCTCACTGCATTATTACAATTAATGACAAAAATAATGTTTGGAGATGTAAACTGACATTTCCAAATGACACGCTACAGAAAAACATAGAAATAACCGACTTAAAACCATTTTTTGTTAATGAAAAAACTAGTGGCCTAAGACTTTTGCACAGCACTGTATATAATATATATTCATCATAGTATGTCATCATCTTTAGTATGTAAAATATGGTCACTACATGATGGCATATTAGTTTTGTGATAAAAGATTGTTTACAGTTATGTTTTACGTGAATCAGTTGAGGCTGTACTTGATTGTTATATATTGTTCTAATGAACTAAAGGCCATACATTTATTCCAAGTTTTTGATATGTGTGTGTGTGTTTTCATGTAAAAGTAATTAAAGTAAAATGTTCGAAAAATTTGAATGCATACTCTTTCATATTTTAGCATTCAGTTCTTTTCATAAAAAATAGTCCCCGAATGTGGTTTGTCTTGAACAGGAAATCTCACACAGACACGTCAACCCACACAAGGGCACATACATTTACGTTAGAACAGGGAAGACAGAAACAGATCTAAAACAACAAGTGCGTTATGTAACCCTGTCCAAGATGATAATACTTTTAGTTTGTGTCTTCCTTGGGAACATGCCTTCATTTGCATTGTTTGCATCATCCCCGCCACGTGAGTATTTTAACACTAATATGATGTTGTTGTTTTTTAATTATTATTTAGATTTTACATTACGTAGCCTTCACAAAACATCAACACCTAATATTCAAATACAAATATTCAAATACAAAAGGTTGTAGTAATGACATTAATAACCTATTAAACAAAACAGGGTACGGTTTGTTGACTTTTTATTAATTTTTTGTGTTTTTTTGTGTTTTTATAATCTCCTTAAAACTACGTAAGTATGTGGTTCTACAACAATTAAGATGTTTAAATCTAATGTGTTTATAAGATAAATCAGATAAAGGGCCTAAAAAAAGCGATGGCGATTACTTCATTGGCAGACATGTTCATTACATACTCCTCAGAAAACTGTGAATCTTTAAGTGCTTGCTTTCCAAAATGGCCACGTAGCCACGATGCGCAGTCGAAACCAAAAACAACTTTGACACAACTTGAGCTCACAACACTTTCAGTTAAGATTTTTCATATAATGACTCATTCGAAATGTTCTAAAAATTCTTATTTAAGACTATGATTAAATTATAATCGGTAAGACTTTATAATATTGTGATTTCAACTGAAAATATACATACATGAAACATACATATTTCCTGAATGTATTTTTCTTTCCAGTCCTCAAAGCCTGAGCATCCTCTACTGACAACTACATGCATTGCAAGCTGCAATCCTGTGCCATTTATATGTTATAGAATTCATTAGAATACAATAAGGTGCATTTAAATGTTAACTATTTTGTCTTTCTCTTCTTTACCCAGAAATTAACTGCCTTATCATAAATCTGGAAAATGTTACTTGCACATGGACTGAGCATAAGCAAAATTACTATTTCAAGAGCCAGTACGTATGTTGCACAAAATAGAAAACCTGCATTTTTGGATGAATGTTTTAGAACTGACAACATGTGTTTGTTTTCTTAGGTTTTCTCATAACAAAATTCTGGATTGTCCAAATTATCTCAAAATGAATGGTGTTAACATTGGCTGCGTGTTCCACTATGAAAAAGCACAACGGTTTAATACGTTGAAAACACAGCTGTTCCGTGACAACGGCAGTAAAGTGACAGAGCAGGAACATGATCTGAGAGCATATGGTATTAGAAATTATATTTATTTTGACTTGGCAAAAATTGTATGGAAATAACCGGTTGACGGATTAATACTTTATATACTGTGTTACTAAACAGTGAAGCTTAACCCTCCGATCAACCTGTCTGTGATGGAGAAAAAAGATGCTGAACTGTGGCTGTACTGGAATATTACAAAGAACGACAGCTGCATTGAGAGTGAAGTGCGTCACAGGACTGACAACACTGAATGGAAGGTATACAATTTGTATTATGAATATTTTTTTTGCTCATATTTTGCTCAAATTTTTATTGCTCATATTTGAAACTCATGGACATCGTTTCATTACATGGCCTCAAATGGTTTAATTATTTATTATGTGAAACACGTACTGATACTGAATTCAGATATTCAAAGCATATCAAATGCAACTAAACACTAAAATTAAATAAATTTAAAACAAAATAAATAATAGTGCATTGCGATCCTTGATTAGTCTTTAAATGTCCTCTAATTATTCTTGATCTAAATATGCATGACAAGATTATTTTGGTATTTAGACCTTTGGTACACTGAATGGGTCACTATTTTTTGCTCAGAAAAATAAAATAAATAGGACACATTTTCATGTACGAAACTAAACTATTATTGTTTTGATGCTTTTTGTCTTTTTTCCATCTCCAAACAACACCAAAGCAACTATCACAAGTCTTTAAATCCAGGATTTAAATACATGTTACATTGGGTGAATGATTCAATGACTCATTGTTAACAAAGAAACTTGTCGCCACCTATCGGCTTAATGATGGAATTCCAAAAATAATAGTAGAATAGTTATTATGCCATATGTTATATCATGTTGGAACTGCTTATTAAATGGTTAAGTGATTTGCTGGGATAAAAGAGTCCTAGTGCTTGATGACTAGACTAATTAATTTCGAAGACTGTGTTGCAACGTTACAAATTGTCATTGTTATGCATTCTCACCATATTGTCTTCTGACAACCGAATACAAATGGCACAGTACATCTCTCTTCCCTAGAACACCACTCCATCCCAAAGAACCTCCTTCAATTTGCCTTTTCCCTCAAACAAACGCTACGAGTTCCAGGTCAGGTCTCGAATAGAGTTTTCCTGTGGAGAGTCCCTGTTTTGGAGCGAGTGGAGTGACTCTGTCTACTGGGAATATTTAAAGACCAACGACACCTCAGGTAACTTATCTTATCCGCAATATAAGTCTCTCAGTGCTTTATCTGCCTAGTGTGCTGCAATTGTAAAAGACAAAAGGCTGCAGACAAATAGTAACACGCTCTCAGCGCAATATCGAACGCGAAAATATGGCGCTCACTCTCGCGACGCAATGTTAACGGCGCACTGCAGCGGCACGTTCAATATTCTCACGTTTTACGTGATGCGTTATCAGACTGGATGCTATAAATACATGAATAAATGTACATATTTTAAGTAAAACAGTTTCACATGTTAACTATTGTTACTTCTCTATGGCCATGTTCACACAGCAGCAGAATACGGTTGTCAATCCTATATTTGAGTCGTTAATACGGTTATGTTCAGACACATTTCAGCAATTTACGGGTGTGACAAATGCATTCTGCTGCTGTGTGAATGTATGCCAGTTTACCGTAATATTGTGCATTGCCAATCTTTTCTGTTACAGTGTCATTTATTAAAACCGAATATTTACTCATTTACCAATAAGTATGGTTTATTCAAAGAAAATGACTGACATTACTGTTGTGCACAAGGCCTGTAAGATTACCCACACTCCCAGTCTTCACATTTGACCACTTGTTGACTTCCGTTATGTTCTGTATAGTGTGGTCAACATTTAAGTTTTTCATTGTTATTTGCACCTTTGGATTTTCAGTACTTCAGAATGTCTGTTCAGTAGTGCCTATAGAAAACATAATTGAGCAATTGTGATGCTTCTTATACTGTTGTAAACTATTATTGATACATTTAGCCTCAAATAAAGCTCAGAAGTGCATTGGGCACTGAACTTTGGCTTTTTTTATACCTGGGACAATCTTCCTGTTAAGTTTAAAGTGGCAGAGACCGCAAGTGACTCTGTTTTTCTCTGTACTAAACCATAAACATGGCCTATGTTTGCAAAGACAATTCTAAAAACTACAGCAGTGTTTTAACAGCAACTCTTTTCTCCAGACGGCCCATTTAACATGTCTGTGATGTCACTGGTGCTGTGTACAGCAGGAGCCTCAGTAATTCTCCTCATACTGGCCTGCTTGCTCGTCCATAGCGAGAGGTTTGGATGTTTTTTTGTCTTTTTAACCATTTTAATGTTCCACATTGAAATTCTCTAAATGCAATAGTGTTTTATGCTAATTTAATATTTTACTTTCCTTAGGTTAAGAATCATTTTAATACCAGTGGTACCAAATGCAGGACGCAATATAAGCAATTACCTTGCAGCCCTTTTTGACAATTATGATGGCAATGTTGAGGTAAGTAAGAGTTTTTATTTTGCAAGTCATATACCACGCTTTAATTTATTCTTTAATCTGTAGTGGTACAAAGAGAATGCAAGATGCAATTTTTTATTTTTTTGTCATGCAGAAATGGCTGTCAATGCCTAAAGATCTGGAGAACGGCTTCAAACCCAATTTCACAGAGCGCGCCTGTCCTGTGCGCGAGTACAGGATAGTGTCTGAGTCCAGCACTGACAGCGAAAGTATCCTCTCAAACCCAACAGACCTGTCATCAGACTACCAGTGCATGCATAGCTACTCATCAGCCTCTACCATACCTGGATCTTCCGAGACCATACAAACCCAAGATCTATCGCAAGTGGATAACCAAGACTAAATCTTCATCTTAATCTGAGGCAATTCAAGTTGAGTGTTTAGAAATTATCATCTTTAAAATTCAGTTTTGAAACTAAAATCCTTGAAAAGAAAATATAAACCTTTACGTGTGAACAGGAGGTTTTGAATGTGTTGTATGATGAATTCCAGTCAAATCCAGTATTTGCATTTTGAAAATACTTTTCTGCACTTTTTAAAAATAATCGACTCAATCGATAAACTTTTCTTTTTCTTATGTTTCAGCAGGGTAATGTAGTGTTTGTAACTAAAACAGTGTTCCTTTTTGCGTTTTTTATAATCTGGAGGTTGCTATTGTTGTATTAAGTCAGGTAAGGTGGCAGCATTTTGTTTTTTATTTGTGTGTCAAAAGTATTTTGCTCACAGTGTTGTTAGCGGTTTTCCACAGAAATGTTCCATAGGTGATATCTCTGCAGATTTGCGCTGAAGCAAGGCAATCGAGAAATTAGCATGGTTGCAAGCACAAGCAGTGACCTCTGTATGAAAGTGTAAGATGTGTCTGTAATAACGTGTATACCTAAGTAAATTCTAGAATCTGATGTGTGTTCTTTTGGGAAAATCCCATCACCTACCAACCTATGTATTCTCTGATTATTTAGTTGAGCGCTATTTGTGATTCATGTCGCTGGCAATTTTTTATGCAAGTTACATTTTGACTAATCCAGTTGCTCTGATATTATTATAATTATAGATTTAGTTGTGAGATATTGCTATGGCGCAATTTTGACGTTTTTTCTCAGAATTGTGAGATATGAAGTCACAATTCTGAGGTATAAAGTCAGAATTATGAGATATAAATAAAGATGTTCTCAGAATTGTGACTTTATATCTCACAATTCTGAAGTGCGAGTTTGTATCACACAAATCTAAAAAAAAAAATCAATATTGTGAGATAAAGTCGCAATATATATGATTTTTTTATTAGTGGCGGAAACGGGCTTCCATATGAAAGACCCTAAAAGGCAGTTAAATCTTACATTTGCTACCAAAGTTATTTAGTTTTATCTTGATTGTCTATTCATTATGTTTTATCAGAATTTTATCAGTACATAATATTTGCTTATCTGTATTACTCTGATAAAATGTCATAGGGTTAGTAATGTCATACTTTTCAGCCATTTACAATGATAATTTGCTATTTTAAGATGTTTTTATGTTTAAAGACATTGCTTCAAGAATGTAATGCTTTTACAATCTTTGAATAAAATTTTCACAATGTCTGTGATGATAACTTTCCTTAAATTTTTATTATTTCACAGTAGATTTTGAAGTCATCTTTAACATAAACTGCAAGAATATAAAACATTTTAAAATTTATAAAATAAAGATCGACACACATGCTGAACAATCATTAGAATAGGTCTTAACCACATTCACTTTTTAAATGAGCAGATTCTTTAAAATTTCCCAAAAACACTTTCTATGAATAAATAGCCAGGCATTTTGAGTGCCTATAACAATGAGCTGGTATTGTACAAGTCTACATTTGAATAATTTTACATTAATCACGGATTGTTGCAAA
This sequence comes from Enteromius viviparus, assembly GCA_032353835.1. Classification (NCBI taxonomy): domain Eukaryota; kingdom Metazoa; phylum Chordata; class Actinopteri; order Cypriniformes; family Cyprinidae; genus Enteromius; species Enteromius viviparus. Next base: position 7,529,694 of record JAUCNO010000002.1, on the reverse strand, counting down.
TATCATACTAGTTTTGTTAAAGCTACATACAAAACAGAAACGCGTTTATCCAAGCTGGTCTTCATATTGTTTTCTGAAGCAGTCTCCAGCAGGGAAGAAATCCCAGCATCTCTCCTGGTACATCTTCCACACGTATGATTCCTGTCACACATACGCATATCTGTTATATTCAGTTTGCCTTTTATGTTTATCATTTAAGAACATTGACATGTCTTACCTGCCCAGTGTGCTCAGTTTCATCCTTGTTGATTAAGTACATAAGGAAGAACCTAGTAAAGAGAGAAACATTCTTTTTATTAGTCTGAAGATGAGATTATATAACATCAGAAAGCTTAAAACTGAATCACTTACATATAATTGGCCAGGTTGTGTTCTTCAAGCGTATGTGTCTCAAAGCCATGTGGCGTCGTATCGAAGTAATCACTCCCAATACCACATATAAAGCATTTGGTCTGGAGAAGCAAAGCAAAGTATAAAATCAGACACATCGATAAGTATCTAATACATGATGTGAATTTTTTTTAGTATGTGTATTTCATCTAGTACCTCCATGTCTTCTTTGACCTGCTCTTGCTGGTCTCTCAGCTCACCAAAAGCATCAATGATCAGACCTGTGCAGACATGCAGTGAATTGCAGTGCAGTGTTCATTATTGTCCATCTAATGAAATCTCAAAACAAGTCATAAATCTGTGAAATGTAAGGTTTAACCTGGTAGAATTGCTAGGTGAAGTTAAACAGAAACATGAGTCTCACCTTGAATGATGGCCAGCAGGATGACAATGACAAAAAAGAAGAAGGTGATGTCGAAAACCACCCGATAGAGTTCATACTCATCCCCTGCTGGGTCCTCAATCTCGTCTCCAATGCCTCCGCCTGCCCGCACACCCACATACATGTGGAACAGATAACACTGTGAAGAGAAAGAGAGACATTTGCTGAATTATGCAGCAGACGTTTGCTTAATGGAAAACTGCAGAAAATGTTAGACAACAAAATGCATTATTAGAGAAGAAAAATAAAAGACAATTTAACGCTAATAATGCTGTGACCAACCGTCATCATGTCATCACACTTCATGTCTGGCTCGTCCTCATCCTCGCTCTTATTGTAGAACTTCCTGAAGAAGTTGAAGGCCACCACAGTGTAGAGGTACACAACCACAGCCAGCAAACCCACAGTCATCATCAGCTGAAACAACCCAACAGAGTCAGCCAGTGTATAAACACAGATGTTCAGAACCAGTTTGAATTGATGTGCTGACTGTACCTGTTTTCCATTGTGTGTGACCGAGGAAAGAATTGTACGCAGGGTCTTGACACCCATTGCGATGTCCAGCAGGTGACAAGCAAAAAAGAAATTGTTGTAATGGCCAAGAAGTGACATCACTGTGTACCACACCAGGTACAGAAACGTCTGTAAATAAAGTACACTTTAGTACACTTGACTAGAACCTGGATTTGACAAAATACTGTAGATTTTAAAACCTGTGGAGAAAAAAAAGACTTACATTGTCTGTAAACACGACTCCAAATTTCCATATCTGATACTTGATGTCAATGGAAGTGAGCCTGAAAAATAATATGGAAGGAAAATCTAATACTTGATACTTTTGAAATTTTGTTTGGTTCCACTAATGGCAAAGAAATAACACGTAACCTAAATGTAATATCTTAAAATGTCACTGAATGATATGGCACTTGTAATGTATTTTTAATACCATGCAAGCATAGAGTTATCTGGCTCCTCAGGTTTCTTGTCTGTCTGTTGTTTGCTGACATCCAGCGATGCCAGATCCATCCCCAGCAGCTCTGCGATTCGCTCACGACCATAAATATCGCCATATTTATCCAGAATCTTGCCAAAGGATACAAGAACAACATTTCTTAATAAACACAGTCATTGTAAACCTACACACCAATGAACAGGAAGAAAATTGGCTTACCTTTCGCTTGACAAACTTGTCCCAGTAGTTATTGGGAAAGGAGCTAAATCAACGACAAAAGGTTTTAATTGCAATTTTCCCCAAAACAATTATGACCACAATTGGCTAGGTCTGCTAATGAACATGTACTAGTCTATTAAAGAGACATAAAATAAGGACCACATCCTGTATGTGCAAAACCAGTTTGACCACAAAATCAGAATCTAGCTCAAGTTTCACTTCAGTCAACTATCTTGTGAGAAACAGCTACATAATGAAGTCTTCTCCAGACTTACGGTGTATTTAGCACCAATCTGTCCCATTGGCCTTTGATGTCATCATCCTCCGGCTGTTCAGTGATGTAAAGACCATCGAACTCCAGCTTTCTTGCAAGCTCTTTCTCTCTCTTAAAGATGACCAGTGGAATCTAACAGACAACAAAATCATGACAACTTTTTGATAGCACAAATAATTGATAACACACATACAGAATTAAATAAAACAACCTGAATCAAGACTGATAATGACACAAATTGAATTGCTAAAATGTAAATCTAGTGTTTCAAACCTTGAGGCAGTTATATCCAATGATAGATAAGAAAGCAATTATGGTGTGCAAGATTGCCAAGCAGGACATAGTGGGCTGCATGTATCCTGTACTTTCTTCCAGGAAAAAATAGACAGGACCTTCCTCGTCATCATCGTCACCCCCTACTTCCTCTCCAGCAGAGCCCTCAAAGTCCCCCCCAGAGCCATCAAACAGCCCGGAGCCTTCAAACATACCTGAGCCATCAAACTCATCACTAATTGGTGGAGTATCAGATACCTGGAGAATTTTAAAAAAAGGTCTTAACAGGAACATTTCATTTTATTTTTTAGATCTGCAAGCATTTGAAAGTAAAATTTATTGTGAGGCATGCCATTTTGAATCAATTAAACATTTAAACAAAAGGACATATAAACAAGCCTAGAAATCCAAATAAACCAAAGATTAAACTGGGAAAACTAAAATAGGCTTTTCAACCTTGTAGAATAGAAGAATGAAGTTTAGGGCAAAGGCGATGAACAAAGCCAGGAAACGAAGGTTGTAGAAGTTACGGGACAAACAGTTCTGTAAAGGGAAGTAGAGATTAACAGTCTGGAAATTGCAATTAATACAGGAACTAAAACTCAAATTTCAATTTATTTCCCCACCATAAATTTATTTCTTTGAACATCCAACTCATTCCAGAGCTCAAATCCTGCTCTCTTGACTGATTTCTTTTCTTTTTTGGCTTTAGTGGCTTTCTCAGGTTTTGGTTCTTCTGGAGTGGCCTCAGGCTTGACCTCTACTTCCTTCTCAGCCTTCTCTCCATTCTCAGTGCTGTTACACACGGAAGATGGTCATTAAAATGAATCGAACACAAACACTACAATGTCCTGTTATCCATCATTTAGAAGTAACTCACTCTGCTTTTTCAGGTTCAGGAGGAGGTTCTTCAATAGCAGGAGGTTGCTCAGGTCCTGCTTCTTCTGGTTGCTACAACATTAAACAAAACAAGCACCAACATGACGCATACAATTAAAAGGCTTTGAGTAGAGGACTAAGGAAGAAACACAGCTAAATAAACACCGTACCACTTTCCTCTTCAGTAATGGAGTGCCCTCTGGAGTTGGAGGTTCCACGGGGGTCGTGTCACCCATATCTCCAAGTCCACCAGGTGTATCAATACCAGGAATTTTCCCACCGTCTTTTTCTTGGATGTCTTCATCCTCTTCCTCTCCCCCTCCAACTTCCATTGAGTCTGTTATCCCTCCTGTGTCCTGCTCTTCTCCACCCCTTGGTTCTCCCGGTAGGTCTCCATGAACCTCATCCTGCGTAGGATCTGGCATGCTGGCCAGCAACTCAGTCACTGTGATGTTCTTGGCCCCTTCGACTAAACCACCTCCAAAAAGTGTATGCCAGATAAGCAGGAAGAAACCTTTACACACACTGTAAATGAAATAGAGGATGCCCATGAGCATTGTCCACAGAAAGGTAGCGACTTTGACCACAATTTCCTTAATGGTCATCTTCCTGAGCCTTCGGTACTGTCTGCGAATATTCCTAAAGGTAAACATGCTCAGGAAATTCATGATGCTTTGGATGAAATCGGAAAAGGCAGAGCTTGATTCTGGCTGGCCCTCCTCTCCACCTCCTTCTTCATCTCCACCGCCTCCACCATCTCCTCCTTCGGGTTCCTCCTCATCATCCTCTTCTTTCTCCTCCTCATCTTGCTCTGAAATCTGTGAAGCGATGTTCATCTCAAATATGGTGTCCTCACAGAAGTTGACAAAAAGCTCCATCTTCTCTGATTCGCCGCCTTCGTTGACCACATCAAATATAAACTGCCGCTTGGACTCTTTTACTTGTGGCATTTCCCATTGCTTGCGATTCACCTCACTGATCTCAAAGTAGATTCTCTCGATCTTCCTGCTGGCACCCATTATCTCGATACGCCCCAAGAATGGGCGGAAATAGTTCAGAACACTCTCAGCTTGTCCAAGGAAGTTCTGCAACCTGGTATCATGAGGAACATGTTCAGAGAGGTTGGTTAGCAGCACCGCTATGTTAAAACCAATGTCTTTTGCAGGCTCTTGGAACCGATTGGCAAACTCCTCGTAATGAATCATTTCATTCTCATCTGCTTCAGAGCAGGACAATAGAAACTGGATCTCTGCAGGTGTGTACTGTTTCTGGCTGTCCATGGCTTTCTGGAAATCCTTCTTGGATATCAAACCTCTAGGGTCTGTCACATAGTCGCGGAATGCATCAGACGCAACAATGTCCTTCAGCTTGAGGAACATGTCGAAGAATTTAAGGATCATTTCTACATTGCTGGAGGACTCCACTAGCATGTCCACCATTTGGCGAGCAATGGTGCCATTTACAACATTACCTGTCAAATACAGAGTCATGCAGTGTAATCAGGTCTAGACTGAATGATGTGAAACTTATAAACATAAATTATAGATTTTATTCATACCCTCCAGCAGAGACAGTAACATGACCACCATATCTTTTTGAAGGTCCAACAACTCTTTCAGAAGACCAATTTGACTGGAATCCTACAAGAAAACAGAATGGCATACTATATTATATATACTGTCCCATAACATGGATCTAAATCAGCAGCTTTTATTAAAAAATATTAAAATGGATCATTTATAAAATAAAAAGAATATTATTATTTTTTTAATTTATACATAAAAGGAATAGCACAAAACATCATTTGTGAGAGTTTAGCTTACTGTATACGAGTAACAAAAGAAATGTATCAACATCTTTACCTTATCAGATTGCTTGAGGATAATGTAAAAAACTGTAACATTTAAAATGTAGGTTAATGCATGCAGTAACAATAATAGGGGTTAATTACTAGAAACAAAAACACTCCATACGCACAACAGAAAAAAAAAAAAACAGCACACCAAAGACAGAAATGTAGAAGAGGTATAACACTTTTTAATACTGCAAATTCACATAAAGCTGAAAACACATGGTTTTCTGGGTAATGTTAACTGCCATCCATTTTCTCAGGCTGTTTGACCCACATATTTGCATACTTTTGCAGATTTAGTTTAGCAGAAATGTTATGAGGAACTGAAAGCAAAATGAAAAGTAAAATTAGATTTTGGGTCAAACTTGGTTCAAACAACCTGGATTTGGGAATCTGGAACATAAAGGGGGAAACTCAAATACAATCACTTCAATAGATAAATAAAATCATACATACTCTTCCCTGCATACAGCATCAGTAAAACATTGAGAGTAAAAACAATATTACATTCCAACATACTTGTCATTTAAAGTTTGAAAAAGGAATGTAACATGTTCTTTGAGCATGTAATCTAATCATTTAAAACATTTCTACTATACATAAGCAGCTGCTATAGTTTTATTTACATGCACTTTCTATTAGCCATTAAATAAATAAGCTCTTTTAGTAGAATTTACACACATTTGCTACTACATAAAGTTTCTGATCTAATGCATTCAGATAAAATAAACACAAGAAGTGTGTACATTAATAAAGGAATCAAGTTCAGATTGGTTACCTGAGCCAGTTTCATCATCATATGGGCAAATACGTGCAGGAAGCCCACCACAGCATCCCACAGACGACTGTGGGCCAGGGACTGCTGGTTTCCTGTGCAGGGTCCCTGAAACAAGAGGACAACTTTAATACACGGCAGCCACATATTATGGGTATGATTTTACGGGTCATTAAATTGGACAAATCCAAAATCTTTCCATGGATAAAATTCTATGATTAAACTTTGCAAACACACAAGGGGTTGTTTAAAATCAATATATACAGACCAAAGCAAAATTAATATAATAAATAAATGGCAAATGAACGTCAATGATTTAATGATGTACCTGGATATACTCAGTAAGACTGTTGAACACCTGCTTGGCCACAGTCATAGCTTTAGAGAAGTTCCTCTTGCCTGGTTCATCTATGATGTCTTTTCCTGAATAATACCAGTAGAAATCACTGATCGACTCCTGGTAAGAGAAAATAAACACCCCCGAAACAGTAAGTGCACTTACTGAGAGTACTTAGCTATGTCTGTTTTTGAGGGTATAATGATTTCACCTGTAGCCTTAGCAGGTAATCCACTGTACAGATGATGACATTGATGGTGGTGGTGCTGCCAGTCTGTGTTCTCAGGTAGTTCTGGAAGTCTAAAGTGAAGTAAACTCTCAGATAGTTAAAAATAAAATCTGCCCAACATTGACATTGACTAAACTCTTGCAACATGCCTCTTTAAATTCCGTTTTTGTGTTTTACAGTCAACAGCATTTAGGGTTTTGAACAATATTACTGTTTAAATTCAAGACAAATTAAAACAAGCTGCAATATTTTTTTTGTGTTGACTGCATTCTACTGTACACGCAGATTCAGGACCCACCATTGTTGTGACCCTCACAGAGGAGCTGCAGAAAGCGGAAGAGGTCGCAAGTGAACTCATCGTCAGCCATGACTTTCTCACCTATGTGAAAGAAGGAAATATGAGGCATCACATATTGGTGAATATTTAGTTATGACACTGTTCACAGGTTTAGTGTAGCGGCAATCTGATTAGGACTGAAAAGAGGAAGCAAGTGGAAGAGAGCGATTGATAAAGGGGCTTAGAGAAAACTACCTTAAATTTCTCATGTTATAATGTTAGTGAAAACTGGAATATTTTCATCCCTTTCTGTAAGAGATAAGCAGGAAATTGGGTTGTTTTTGTTTCATTCCACTGCCCAGGTCAGTATTAAGTACACTAACCAAGGTATCAAATTAAATCCAGGCTGCTCTCTATATTCACTTGTGTCAGTAAAGCCTTGAGAAGCACCAGAAATGTAGTACAAACTAATATTTCATAATACTGCCACTCTTTTTCTTAAAAGCTACAATAACAATGTGCAAAAATTATACAAAAATGCAAAATTGAACGATTCACTTCACTGTGAACTAGGGAGTGGAATGAGACAGCTTTGCGTAATCACTAATTCTTTGACTTGGACTGAACACAAAATGAGACAACACAGAATCACTTTACCCAAATAACAACACATATACATAAACTAAACACAAATACAATAATGTGCATATATGAACACAGATATAAGAACACTGATATATAATCACATATACTGTGGCTCAACACATAGGGGGATTAATTACAACATGAAGCCCTAACATAGATGATACTTTAGCATGCGGGACAGACCTACTGCAATCCTAAACCTCAGCTGTGTTTGGGCATGATGTTAAGAGGAGGTCAATAATCAATGCTAAATTTGTAAAAAAAGCCTTCAGCATGGAATGATCTGTTTGACATCCAGGGAGCATTAGAAAATGATCACAATGTTAAATCGCACCGCTAAACTGCTGTGTGCTAACATCACCTAATGTTTTTATAATGGCTGATTCCTGGATTAATTATGACCTCAAGTCAATGTCTTAGCTGGGGTAAATATAGGAGGGCATATAGGGTAATATTAGGAAGCCAAGACAGAGTTAGATCATATATGGTTTAATTCATAATCAATGGCAGGATTTGGTAAGTTATATGTATTTGTTAGGAACAAAACACATATTTTCAACTTAGGCATTTTTAGTGCCATCATATGAGGGTTAAGACCTTTTTCCAATGCAAAAACCAACATTACGAATAACAAAACAATATTGAACTAAATAACTCAAACGCAGTGTATATTTATTATATAATTGAACTCCTATTTTCCATAGATTAGACCCAATGCAGAGTTCTAGTCTTACAGTAGATCTGTTTCAGCACTCAAGGGGATAAACAAAAACACTTCAGTCACATTCTGTGTTGGTGTGTAAAACTATACAGTAATTCAGATACTGCGATCTGCATTTGCAATGTGTCTGAAATATGTTTTTACAAATCCTTGAGTGGTAAGATTCATATATATATATATACTTAAAATGTATATATATTTTTTAAATTCCAAAACCCAAAAAGCAAAAAAATTCAAACAAAAATGATTTCAAAGAGATAAAAGGACAGAGAGGAGTGACAGGAAGAAATAGAGGGACAGAGGCGTTATTTACCCCGCTCTAGCTTCACGTCTGAGGCCCGTGAAAGGAAGGAACAATGAAAAGAGATGGGGGACAAAAGTATAGTTATGGAAAAAGAGGGATGGTGAGTTGACGGCAAACAGACGACATGGAATGAAAAGGGAATTATTCATGGCCAATATAATAATCTGACATCATATTAGACTAGATTATTAAATTTGGAGATGGTAAGACAATATGGTTACAATTAATTTATTCAACTCATATATTTGTTTATAAAATGATGTGCATATCCATGTTAGAATGACCAAACATGTATGATTACAGATGGATGACTGCCATATTTCATTTTTGTCTTAAATTTTAGAGCCAAACAAGACATTCTACACGTTTATGAATTCAACACTCTCCATATGCTGCAGTTACTCTATACTTGCAAAATACATTCGATAGGACTTCACTTATCTTCATTTATTATTGTTGAAAAAAGACAGTAGATCGTTCATTTACTTACTTGTGCCCTCCTCTGACACCATACCTAGACCCTCTGCTTTATTCTGCCTCTCAAAGGCGTTCAGGTCCAAAACACTGCAAAAGAGCCACTGATTTAATGAATTATTTCACTAATATGAATGTAAGGTGACCATAGCTCCCAGTCAGAATATACCTGCAGGTCTGCATTAGAGCCTGGACGCTGAGGAAGAAACCCACATCTTTCTTGTCTTTCAGATAGTCCAGCATTTTCTGCAAGCAGATGACCAATGCTGTTACATCTCAGAATTAGTTTAGGGTCTAATTTACTGTCATGCCTCCATGCAGATGACTCTTATCTAACCTGTTGGACCTCACTGTTCCCGCCATTCAGAATGGAAATACCAAGTTTTAGGGTGGAAGAGACCATGCAACCAGTCTCACCTGTACAAAAATATATTATTTCAATATAATAATTGCTCAAGCATAAAAATAAAAAAAAAGAGATTTGAAAAGAGGTGAACATGTACCCTTGCAGGCACTAATCATCTGTAGGACCATCTCAGCAGCCCCTCGGTTGTGGAGACGTGATTGCTGGTATAGGAGTCTTTGCTTCTCCATCTCTTTCTCCTGTAGGGTTATACAGTAGATGGTAAAAATGAACCCTCTGAAAGCCTTAATGTTTCTCCTTTCTTACAATCCGTTCTTTCTGCTCAATCTCCCTATCTCTCTAGCAGTAACACTAAAATCATGATAATCTATCTTCTTCTTTGAACAGTCTTATCTTTTGGGCAATGGAAAAAAAATGCATCGAAGAAAAAAACTTGGATCTTCAATCTGATTGGGTATTTCTAATTTTAGAAGCTGCTTTTTACTGGGACCATGACATGTAGCAATAGTGAGGATATGAAGTTACTGTCAAGGCAACCTAAAACACAGCTTTTATCAGGTCAACCACAAACATTACTAATGTTTACAACTTTTTCCTTTTTAGCAGTATCATCAGTTATTTTTAGCGCTTTTCTCAAGTATCTTATGCAACACATTTATTTTAGTTAAAATGTGATTATAACAGTGTTCAGGCAAGTGATTGTGAGTGTTTGTAAATGATTTGGGCCCTGTTGATGTGATTATTATTTTTATGTACTAAGATTCTCTTCTCTTTCAGTCACTATCATTTAGCATGCTCCCATCACCATCATCGTTAGTTTTGAGACAGTCATTCTAATTTCTCACGTTTGTCTATCAGAGCAAACGTTGGACTACAGTAAACTCTCCTGATGGCTTTGCATCCTACAGAGAAACAAAGAACCATGCAGGTGTTACTCATCTACAGCTCTGTCTCCTGGAAAGTTAACTGTAAAATCAGGGAAGTGCTTCTGCAGGATATTCATAACCCTTTAACCCAGCTTAATCAAACATCAGCTTTTTTTTTTTTTAATAAACTGCAATTGTAATTATAGTTTAACTTTGGCAAATACAATTTCATAACATAATGTTATAAACAGATAATAAAGCAAGCTTTTATATTTTTGATGTATGTAAATGGTAGTGCAAGGGGAAGATGTAAAAGCAAATACAAATGCTGATTTACTTCAATGAGCTTGCTTTGGCAAAAATTCTATAAATCATAAAGTTTATGTTTATAATTACTGCATGCATAATACAGTACACCCCCCTCCCAAACCTCCCAACCCACCCATTCCACCCCCCTCCCATGTAGGCCTGACCTAAGCACCCAAAAGTGTGGAATATATGGTGCAGTTATTCTTCTTATGTCTTATGCATATATATATATATATATATATATATATATATATATATATGCTCAGCCTGACTGAGTGCATGTGTGTATGGCGTATACAAACCATACGTTATAG
>JAUCNO010000002.1:7490252-7518758 GCA_032353835.1 Enteromius viviparus | reverse complement strand
TCCAGTTTAGACAGCTCTTAACATTTATTTTAATCTAGGACTAGTCTTAAACCCTGTTCGGGAAACTGCCCCATAATGTACAGTACAACGAATGTACCTTTGGATCAGCTTAAATCAAAGATCAATTGCAGCCACAACCACAGGCTCTTCCCTACTGCTGCTGAAACCCTGGCTCACACTTGTTATGTCATCGTAGTTACCAAGCAACATAGCCTGAGGTACTTAACCATGAAATGAAGCACAGAGGCTTTTATACTGTTTACAGTAAAGCATACAGAGCTCAAATTAAAGGAGGAAAAACACCTCATTTTTATTTAGAAGCCCAGACTGAACAATAAATAATATGATCTTCTTTATGGACTTGTACCAAAAAGATGAAATTATGTATAGATTCCAGCTATCAGTGGATATAATCTTAGCATGATTGTATTTAAATGCTTTGGTTTATGATGTAAAATCTGTTGATGATTTAATTGTTTAAATAACAATCTAATCCAATGATGCCTGAGACAGATGGACAAAAAACAGTTCCTCAAATAACTGTCCCATTGACTGCCAAGTAAAAGTTGTGTATAAAAGTTTGAGTTTTTTTTCTGACAAAAAATAATATCGGCTCTTTCTAATGTTACGGTTGAACCACTGATGGCAGAAGGACTATTCATACTTTACTAGACAGTGTTATTTACCTGGCAGTCAATGGGACAGTAACAATGTTCCCGGTTTTCATCCAAAATATTTCAAATTGTGTTTCAAGGACAAACAAAGCTTTTACAGATTTGGAATGAACAAGGTAAGTAGTTAATTAAAAAAAATGTTGGGGTAAAGTAAACCCTTAAGGGTTCTGGTATTGGTCTGGATTTGGCTCTTTTAGGCTTATATTCATTTCAGCCCTGGTCTGAATAAATTTACCTATTCTGTCATTTTAGCTGTAGACCGTTAATGCATCAGAATAATAAAAGCCAAGTTTTAGAGGTTACATTAGTTTTAAGGTATGCAAATGTAATCCCTTTTTCCACAATCCCACCTCAATCATTTTCTTTTGATTGCATTAGGGGTCATGGGTTAAAAGGGGTGGATGGGGAGACAAAATGGAACAATATGGAGATGTGAGCCATTTGATATAAGTACGGCAACAATTCCAGATAAGGGGGGATTAAGTAGGCACACATTAGAGGATGGACTCTAAATGCCCCCCCTTTGCCAAGGAGCATGTATGACAAAATATAGATTAATTGAGGTCAAATTCCTTCACATGAATCCAGTTTAGGAAATGAACTGAAATAGTTTGAATCATTTGAGTCTCAGTTGACTTCCTGAACAGATTAAATATTGACCCCCAACCTGCAGCAATTATACAAAAAGAAAAGGAAGATAAGAGATGTATGAAGATCCCCATCCGAACTACAGTCCAACAGATGCAAACTGCTGTACAGGGTGATGGCACAGGCCTCCAGGGGCTAGGACCCTCTGCGACGGACATGGAATCAAGTGCCATGAGCCTGACTCTACAAAGAGTTCTTTCATCAAACGCCTCCATTCAGACTCCCCCCTCACACACTGGCAGGACGATGGGTGCCCTGTGGCCCTTGTGTCTGTGGGGATGGGGTGTTTCTTGAAACTGAGAGGGCCTATCTTTTCATCTGCATTATAGTAGGCATTTTATCTATAATTCTTTGATTTTATTCTCTCAAATTCACATTTTTAATTCTGTATCTTCTAGGAGTACTACCATTTTGGGTGAAAAACAACAAACATGCTATCTAGCGTGACATCTATCTAATGGAGGGTGCGAGACACTAGTCTGGGTCAAACAGTTGAGAAGTCACTGTAATGCATGTGTAGAGTGCCAGTGTGTAGGGGGGTTGATGAAATGCCCCCCCCAGATGTGAGGTGCCATGCGGTAGCACAGCAGTCGTGCAGTCAGAGAAGCTAACCTCAAAGTCCCCGGTCTAGAAACCCACCAGCATCCAGATGAGAAAAGAGGACAGGGCACAGTCAGAGAGAGAACACCATTAACACTGTTATCTAAATCCTGTAAAACGCATCCGAAAAGCACTTGCCTCTGTGATGGCAAGAATAAACGCAACATCTTCAGAAAATGCATGAAAGCACAGCATACTTTACCTGTGATGTGGAGCTTGATGCCAAACCAACCACTCAATTTTGGTTTATTAACTATTTTAAAAAATTTCAGCATTTACATTTATGACATTAACTACCAGAGTTGTTACTGTTAACTAATCTGACTGAAAATAGTTTTTGGTAACACATAGTACGGGGATATATTATTAGTCTCAAATTTACTAACAACATAATTACAGGACATAATATAAAATATGATTATTAGTTGTAAACTTAAACTAAAAAACCTAAACTACGTTTTAGAAATGCTGCCTTGGCAAATAAGTTGAAACTAAATAAAAATATTTAAAAAAGTGACTTCAAATTATGAATAAATACAAAATAGAAAGTAACACTTGCAACAAAATGATTATGCAATGTAATGTTACATAATTTTTTTTTTACAAAATACAGTATAAATTAATATATATGTATGAATTTATAAAATATAACAACTCTCTGACCATGCTAATCAAAAATTGAATAAATCTTTAGTAAAATATGAAAGTCTATCAAATCTAATCATTGCATATCTGAAAGGGCCTTACCTTGCTCATCTTGCTCTTACTGTCAGCAGTGAGAAAGGACATATTGTTAATTTCATTCATCACCACAAAGTTTTGCTCCTCTCGCTTGAAATTCTGCAGAGAGAATGAGATCAGTGAGCTACACAGAATTGCTGCTCGTTGTGTTTGAATATCATATATTGTGGATTCAGTTAAAGTATTTATCATGAATGCTGACACTGTGAGTTATAATGAGTCAGACATGTGTGTCTCACATGAGATTTGGACCAGAAGATGAAGACCTCTCCAACCATGCGGAACAACTCCTCAGCATCTGGGTCCCGGCATGTCAGCCATCTTGCTCTAAAACCCATTTAAAACGCCAGAAGAGTTATCATCATTACAGCAAAAAAAACCTACACAGAAACCACAAAATACCTGTTGTTATCCACATAACGGATGAGAAGAGGGTAGAGCGCATATAGGTCTCTACACAGAACTGCAAATTCATCTCTAATAGTTCCTTCTTCCTCATCCCCTTCAGACTTCCCCTCCATTCGCAGGTGCTCCTCCTCAGCCACTACTTTAGCTGTACGCTTCTTCAGCTTCTCCATGGTGGGAATGAAATGGGATTTGAGCATCTCTTGTTTGGCTCGGCTCACAATAGGTTGGGAGAACACTGGATCGAGACAAGGATATTATGTTGAAGGTCAGTTACTGAACCTAAAATACAAACACAGACTCCAGAAAAACAGCTTCTCGTACCCGCAAGCCTCTTCATCCAGGAAGCTTCATCGATTCCCAAGTTGTTGACCACAATTTTCATGATACTTCCCAGGAGCTGGTTGAGATGATCAGAGGTGACGTCTGTACACAGCTTACCCTCCAATTCGAGAAAGACCTCCAATCCTCTCTCCCACCAGCGGGGCAGATAGTTACAGAGCATGGGCAGGGTGACCTCGATCACATGAGGCATTTCAGTGTAGCGAGCCCCCGATTCAGCAAGGTCCCCAATCTCTTTCAATAATAAGTCTAGCTCAGGAATGTCACACAGCTCTTGGACGTGGTTCGGAAGGCCCAGGACTGTAGATTAATGATGCATTTGTTTGATAAATCTTCTGTAAACTTCATAAATTGTATCTTATAATAATTTAAATGGTAGTGTAGCTGCATAATAAAGGACTTACTAGCTCTTTCTCTGGGTGTCTTGGTAGTGTACACTGAAAACGCATTGTATTCATTAAGATGAGGCTCCAGGTAGGCCACAGGCATGGCTGCAGCGAGATGAGCAAGACATTCTCCAAGGGCTGGTCTATGCCTGATGTAAATATAGAGGAAAGCTAGTGTATAGAAACATCACATACAGACCTATACACACACAAACACACACACTCATAACAAACCTCTCTGCATGAGGTGTTTTCACAGTTCCAGAAGAGTAGATACTACACATGATTCTGTAACAGGACATCTGCAAATCATCCACTAACAGAAACAGAGACAGGTTAATTTAACTACATTTTACACTGTATTTATGTTTTTCAGTTTTCAAAAAAGTCCTTACGGATAACATCATCTCCAAACTGGTGCTGAGCGATGTGGTCAAACAGTGAAGTGAGGACAGGGAGCAGAGCTGTTGTGGTGTAGTTAATATTCTGGGATACACCTTTAACCGGCTGAGAGATAAAAAAAAACATAAAATAATCGTGCCCTGAATAAACAACGCAGCAAATGATCTTTGTTGTATACAGTATTACTCAAACTGTACCTGATTGCCTTTGGACACTTTGCCGAGTTTGAGGTTTTCCACCATTTTTTCAATGTCATCAGCTGCACTCTCAAAGAACAAACGCAGTCCTGCTTTCACGATCTCAGGTCCAGATTTCATCACAGTTCTGGTTAACATCAGACAAATGAAAAAAAAGAGATGAAAAACCCTTACAAACTCTCCATTCTGACTAGAAATCCATTTCAGTGACTTACCTTGCATCAAGTGACCGTGCAAGGATATGAAGGCAGTTGACAATAGCAGGTGCGTCCGTACCTGTGCATCACAAATAGATGGTATTACATAAATTCAGCAAATTAGATGCTCTACTTATTTAGGTGACGGACTGCAAGAAAAGCAAAGCAGTAAGAAATAAAAGCGGTGAGAAAACAGAAAGGAAAAATGATGGAAGACAGCAGAGTAGATATCTTACCAAAGAGAAACACTCTGTGTCGCACCAGGGCAGACATCTTACAGAAGATGCTGATACCAAATGAAAAGAAACCAAAAGAACATGAAGAATGAATGAAAGAAAAAAGGCAAAGGAGGCAGCGAGAAGAACAGAGAAATAAAAGTAACAAAATACATAAAGTAAGAAGATTTGGTGTCTGTAAGTGTGTTGTTACCTTGCAATCATCTCTTTTTCCTTGTTGGAGGCGTGTCCGCCACTGCCCAGGATTTTGGCAGGTGTGGAAAGGAAGTAGAGGCAGTGATTTTTAAAATATTGATTTATTAAAGGCAAAAGAATCTGAGGATGAAAAAAAAAAACCTGCATTATTCACTAATGTTTAAATGCTGAAAGATATTTTGGGGCGTATAGACCAGTAGAGCCTGACCTTGGCGAAGAACTTGATCTCTTGCTCGTGTGGTGACTTTTCCACACGGCCGCTGCTCACAACAGCCTCTGCAAACACAAATGTAACAGAAAATATTGTTTATTTTATTTATTCCATAAATGCATGCAATAAGGATAAAAAACAGGGATAAAGGAAGTAAGTTGTACCAAGATGTGCTATGAATTCCTGAGCAATATCCATCCACTTTAGCAGCTTTTGTAGGAAACCATATGCAAAACGCTTCTCAATAGAGGAAATGTCACTTTCCATATCTTTGAGCCCTCTGGACAGAGAGATTTTAGACAATCAGAATTATAGCAATTACGAGATTTTGGAGTATACATGGGTTTTAGTGGCTTCTCTACCTTGTCACGGCATATCCATTCAGCTGGAGAAACTTGAGCAGCTCATATGCCTTCTCTCTATCTCGAGCCTTTTCTTTAGCCGTCAGTGTGTCATAAGGCACAAGCAAAGGGTGTGTGCCGCCCCCTAATTCAAAAAAGAGATGTGGAACTAAAACTAAAACTACAAATTACAATAATAATACCCCAGCAAAACAATTAAAGCAAAATGTTTACTGATGAGACACTGGAGAAATGCAAACCTTTTACTTGTAATTCCATTTTCTTTTTGCGCCCCCAGGTGTTGTGGTAGTTTTCTGCAAGCTGCTCTGCCATGGACTAACCACAATGCGTGTGGTTAGCTATGATGCTTTCTATTGTATTAAATAGTGACACTGCACTAAATGGGAATGTGCATTAGTAATGTGTACCTGTAGCTCTCTGGAAAGTGTCATCCCTGAGATATCAATGGGCTGAGGGCTGTAGCCATGACTGGGGTCATACGTTGCCTAAAAAAGTAAAAGAATTATAATATCATACTTAATATTAGTATTAATAACATATGTAATTTCTCATTTAACATGAGAAACAAACAAATAAAATCTCAAAACATAACTTGGATACAGCTAGTATTTTCTCCCTTACCTGTGCAGTCTGTGAGATCTTGCGAGCTGTTTTCTTTTCTGTTTTCTCATCATCTCCATCTCTGGCTTTGTCCAGCGTCCACTCCCAAGCAATCATGGCCTTGATGGACTCTTTAATGGGCCAGCGGTATATTTCTTTATCCTAACGCAAACATTATTGAATTAAAATATATGAAATAAGGATTTTGCAATAAACAAAAATAGCATTATTAAGTCTGAGAGTGTAAAATATCCTCAGATTTTAATGTTTTCCTATGTAGTTTTGGCTATTTTTTAATGCCTTTCCTAGCTGTCTGTTTGTAGTTGCTATATTGATTTATTCACTGATTTAGGTATTAGTGGTCTTTTCTAGCGTTTATTTGGTGTTTGCATTGGTTTTGGTTTTTGTTCTGTTTATAATATATGTTTTTGGTTTATCTTTGTTTATTCTGCTCTTGAAGTTCACCAAAATGACGGATAGAGTCTGTTACCTTTTCAGAGAATGTTTTGTAAGGCCTGAGCATGGGATGAGTTTTGGCATTTTCATCCAGCACCTCACCAAAGGTCCAGTTGTTTTGAATCTGATGGATTGTAAGGCACTGGTAAGACTCTTACACAAAATGCTCACACACATAAATAATAAAACACATACCTTTTCAAAAGCCCATTTATCATGTGTATATTCTGCATATCTGTTGATAAAACCGTCCAGCTTTTCTGGAATGATAGTGCTGTAAGAAGAGAACATTAAAACAGCATAAGTAATCAAATATATGGCTTTTTGTTCATTTTTTTATCATGTTTTACAAAATAATTTTTAATAATTAAACGTACTTGGTCGTATCCACGGGTTTGGGGTCAAAGTTGCCCTCAGCATCAACAGAGGCCTTTTTCTCTGTTTTAGAGGAGTAACTGGCATCCACATAATCAGGAGGAATCGCTCCAGCAATCGCACATATACAAGGCATGGCGATTTTGAATAGCTCTGCATCAAATTTCTGTTGGAAGACACAAATTAGAAAAGCTACAATGTTACTCTGACCATTCAATACATTTTGGAACAGAATAACACCCTCAACCAGCTCAGTAACAGCAGCTTTTGTATTTACTACACAAAAGAGGATATATTCCCACCTTGTGGGCCAAAGATTCAAAAATTCCCCAGAAGAGTTTACGAGTCAGATGAAGCTCCTCCTCTGATGATACACCAAAGTTAGCCCAGCCATTGGGCAAACAATAATACTTCCAACAACGCTCGTAATGATTAGTAAGCAGCTGCAAAATAATCACACATACAGATAAAATAACTGCAGAAACTCTAAACAGTGCACACTATATGTGTGATGAAATAATGCCATACCTTAAGGGGCATTTTAGCATACTCATTCAAAATCGGCACATCAAACACTAGCCGCCTGAGGAGGTGCTGAAGCATAGATGGACGCAGGTACCTATAAAGCAAACATTACATAATAATGACATCAGCTAAGCTAAACATGTTTTGAAAGCCTTCTTGTTTTGTTGCTGTGAATAACTCTTACCTGCACAAAGACATAAGGCACTCCTCAATAACATCTCTCTGAGCTTTGGTTAGAGAGCGTCCTCTGGACAGCCTGTAGATGGTGTGGAGCATGGAGTCAATCATGATGGCACGATGGTCCGTCCCAGCAAATAAAAAAGCGCATTTAGTGATAAGAGGAAGCACAGCGGAGCACAGATAACGGTTCAGTGCCAGGGCCATTTCTGTAGTGCTGAATGCAGCCTTAGAGAAAGAAAAGGATGGTCATTGTGACAGTACTGCAGACCGTCATGTACAGAGAATGTTGCAAGCTAAACTTGAACCCACATTTCCCATGTGAACACCATAGCTCAATGTGTCTCATATGGTTTTAATGCAATCACAGACAGCAGTTTTGCTAGTGAAGAAGGATACAGCAGCTATCTTACTGTGTCTAAGGAAGCTGCTGCTCTCATGTCAGGCAGGAAGCCCACTTCCAGTACATGCAACAGGAAGTCTTGGTTGTCAATGCCATAAACTCTGTCCAGAAACAGGACCATTGGTGCTTTATGATCAGGCACAAAACTGGCAGACATCTTTGGCTCAATGATGCTGTTATCTGAAATGTAATTGCCAAAACAGGAAGTGTTAGAATGGTAAGAATACTTGCATCTGTCTATTAGCATTTAAGTGATCATTACCTTTTCCAAAAGCAGGTATCTGGAATGACAAGCTGATCACACCAACCAGATCCTCAATAGGCACCAGAGACCTAAGAATGGCCCTGATTCTCAAAGCCTCACCTTTACCAGCTTGGATCAACTATGCAAGACAGGAAGTGTGAGACATTCAGTTGCTCAGATTTCATTGAGCATCACTCAAACATTAGCATACAAATGCACTTACATGCATCTCAGGTGCACAACGACCCAGCAAATCAATGAGAGCCGAGTAAAAAGACATGATGGCATTTCCCAGGTGCACTCTGTTCTCCTCATGCTGCTCTTCACCTCCAAACCTGACACAACATAAACAAGAAACACTCAAAAACAGTACCAAAGCATAACACTGGGTAACTTTGTCAGGATTAAATTAAGCATAAGATGTCAGGATAAGATCATTTGCACGCACATGGGGAAGCGTCTGTCTTTTTTAACAGTGGGTCCATCTCTCGCAGGATCTTCTGAGATCTTGATGGCCTCTTCAATGGCAGCAAGCAGACCGTTGCCCCCTTCTCCCCTCAGGGCAGGACCAAAACACTCAGGCCTCCTGATCAGCAGTCGGACCACCACATTAGCGTTTTCTTCCACGCTCTCTCCTGAAATGAGCATATAATATATATATAATCTAAACATATAATCTTAAAAACAATTTAGTTTAATTAAACTGAATTGAATTCAGTTCAATTTCAGTTGAATGAAGTCTCATTAGATGAGATCTATTTTGGTCCAACAAAGCTGTAACACAAATTATCATTTGTCATGTTTTTTTTGTATGTTGTCATATCAAGATTCTGACACTAACAAACAAGCCAAGAGTATACGGTATGTAATGTATGCAAACTACACTCTCCTTTGTCCAGTTACGACAATCATCACGTTATAAATACAAACCATTAACAAATACAGCAAAGCGCAGGAAATCCAGATACTTCTCGCCTCCGCAGGGATTCCAACCAATATCCGGGTAACCTTTTGACAAGAGCATGGGGCAGCTCTGCAGACCACAACCTGCCAAGTACTTAACCACCTGCATAAACAGAGAAACAAAAAGAGTTTTCTTGCAGCCACAAAAACTGGTCGTAAAGGTTTTGTATTCTAGGTTGACACACCATCTCTAGGTCTTGCTCTTGAAGGGCCAGGGCAAGTTCGTTATTATCGATACAGGATGCAGCAGCAACATCAAGAGGAGTGGAGCCACGCATTCCTAAAAAAGTGTTAAATAATAAATAAATTATAAACATTTAAAGCTGAATATAATGAAAATTTAATTGGATTTACAACAATTTTAAACAAACACACAAACTGGAGATGAAAAGGAGTTTCTCTTACCCAGACCAATGCCACTGTTTTGCAAGAGGTAGCCAAGGTGATCAAACATTGAGCGCTGATTTTGTCTGCTGATACGGCAGAAATAACACAGGAAACGACAGCAGTTGGTCACCATTCGAGGGAATCTGATCTCCTGCTCAGAGAAAATACAATTTAAATATAAAAATCTTTCAAACCAATCAAATGTTTGAACATTGCAAAAAATAGTACCTTGGAATCTCCACCTCCAAGTACATTCACCATAACCTCCATGACCGTCTCATGCATCCCCAGAGCTCTCATCAGATTGGGGTGCTGGTAGAATACCCTGTTGCTCATGATATTTCTGAAAGAGAAAGACAAAGGATGGTTGCAACTTCAGTGTGGTGTAAATTCCTTACAGTGTAAGCAGAAGGTATCTTTTGCATTGCTATAGTTACTTATTGAAGCTTTTTAAGGGTGCGATCATGTCCTCACCCAATACTTTGAATCATCAGCCTCTCCTCTTCAGGTCCCATCTGTACGATGAGAAGGGAGCGGATCTGTCCCAGACACTCCAGTAACTCCATTGTGTCTTGCACAGATACTGCATTGATAGTATAGGCTTTGGGCAATGCTCGGATCAATTCACCCAAGGCGTCGTACTGTCGGTGTAGCAGACTGAACATGAGCCGCACCAGCTCAGGGTTCTGAATGAAAGACTCCTGAGCCCAGTGGATCATGGTGTGGGAAATCAGCTCCTGCAGAGTACCTGTGACACAAGAACAAAGGTTCATGTAATCACGGTATGGAAAAAAGGGACTTTGAAGTCTAATATAAAGTAAAAAAGCAACTTACTGGGTTTTTTATCTTCTTCAGGTTCAGGCTCAGCCTCCGGCTTCTTTCGCAAGCTCTTAACTTTCTCCACTAGTCTTCGGAGGCGCCCACGGAGAGAGGTGTCCACCTCCTCTTCCTGCTCTTCCTCTTCAATATGAACCCCTTTAACAGAGGAGGAGAATACATGTTACTTCCTAGATTATGTTTGACAACAGTGACTCCTTGATGATTGAAAGCAGCAATTGAAAAATAATAATCTTAATCCTTATATGAAACAGCGACAGAATATGTTCTTTGTGGTTTAACTGACCACAGTGAGCCAAAAGGTCATGGTGAAAGGTCAGTAGGCCATTTCTGACTTCCTCAGGAACGGGGCAAACTTCCTCCTCTGGACAGTTCTTAAAGCTCATTAACATGTTCACCTGAATAAACAGTGTAAGTGTAACAGTGTATGTTATCTATTTTTTACCTGGAGTCTAAAAAGGCTTTAAATATACACTATGGTTACATTGTCTTCCCAGAGCGGTTGGACAGTACCTGTTCCTGTGGAGGGGAACGGAATTCACGGGTCTTGCGGGCTGTTTCTGCAGCGCTCATTGTGAACGCCTGCATTAGTTCATTATATCGATGTCTCTGATTGGTCTGCACCTGGTTGACAAACCTGTCTGAGAAAGCAATGATGGCTTCCACTCTGTGGCGTAGCTCACAGTCACAGAAATATTGCAGGAGAGTACACATCTAAGGATGAAAAAGACAAATATTTAGAGAAATACTAATATATTTGGAAATCTCCCATCAATAGTACTTCACCTGAAGTTTAACAGACTCAGGAAGCTTCATATGCAGCAGTCCCTCTCCCACATCCTCCTCTTTCTTTGCTTCTGCCTCTGCATCACCAGTTTTTTTCTCAACGTCTTCATCTGTTGTTTTCTCTCTATCCATTTTTTCTGCAGGATGTTCATCCTCCTTCCCTTCTTTTCCAGCATGCTTTTCATATTCCTCCTCCTCAGGTTCGAGCTCATCCTCCTCCTCCTCTTCTTCAAGCTCTTCTTCCTCCTCCTCTCCCATTCCCTCATCGAGTAGCTCTCCCTCATTTCCCCCTTCTACTTGCTCCTCTTCCTCTTTCACCTCCATTCCTTTCTCTTTGCAGACCAGCTGTTGTTCGGCATCTCCAGTTCTGGCAGCCTCCAGTTCTTCAGCTGGGTTCTCACCATCAGTGAAGACGGATGGTTCGATCAGCTTCAAGATGTGCTTGACATCACTGTCATCAAACACGCCCATTATTAGCAAGGTGCTGATGAGCTTCAGAATGGGCACGAAGTGGAACTCAACGCTGCCACCTACAGGATCTCGCATGGCCTGCCCACCGTCCTGCACGGCTTCTGTTAGCATGCTAAGGGCATGGTCTTTAAGCATCTACAGTACAGAAAGCAGCAGAAAGAGAGAAATTAAGATGTTGAATTTTTGGCAGTCTTTACAGCAAAACACAAATTTAATTTCCTCCACCTACCTGGAGAGGTAAAACGGGACTTAGGGTGTAGAGGTCAGCATTAGTACCCACAAATCCAGTTGGGGCGAAATGTAGTTTGGGGCGTAGACAGGTGGTGAGCCCCACACCAGGAAGCGCATGGGCCTTCTCGGCATCAGAATAGAGGGTGATGCTACGTGTCTCATCCGTCATGGGCACGATGAACTCTTTATTAGTCATGAGACGGTTGCGCTTGGCAGACTCGAGGTGCATGGAGATGAGCAAGTCGTAGTAGCCGCTGCGGATGGGCCCAGGAAGGTAGGTGTTTTCGATGGCGTAAAAGAGCTGCGATTCATCAACGTGACTGCAGAGGGCGTGAGCAACACGGTTGTTTCCCAGAGCACACACCGAGCCGTACAGTTTCAGTGTGTGGTAATGGAACTTCATTAGGTCACTGCGCTCCGAAAGTTCCAGGATGTCAATGCACCTGGAGAAGAGAGGAAAAGTTTTAAAAATTACATTTTTCATAACACACCTAATTCTTTTATTGAATTATCATGGATTTTTTTCTCTAATTTCTAATGACATAACCAGGTACTATTTCCATACTGAGGCAATACCTGTTTTCTTCTGGAATATGCAGCGCCATCATAATAAGAGGTTCCATGCATTGCACTTTCCAGCCCAGCCTCTCACTCACACGGCCAGTGTCAGGGGCCAAAAAGTGATTAGGCATCCGGCTCCATATGACTGGTGTCAACATCTGGACATCCAACCTTGGAGGACACTGAGGGATTGGGTTCTTATGGTCGCTACGGAACATGGCCGCAGAGATGGGCATAATGTTCTGAACGTAGAGAAGAAAAAGTAGAATAAGAAAAAGGAACGATTTGCATTAAATTGACTACGTAATGTTTGTACAACAAAAAAACATCTTTAGCATGAGATGGTGACCTTTAGTTTGCCGAGTTCCACTTGTAACATGTTCTGGCTTGACGGCAAACAAAAGACAGCAGGGAAGAGCTTAGTATTGGGTTCCACCTGAAACACAGAGAAAGAGCTTAGTGTCACATTAAACGTTTAAATAAATAAAAACAAAAATAAATAAATATCAGTGCTGTCAAACAATTAATCACATTCAAAATATAGGTTTTTGTTCCAAAATACGTGTGTACTGTGTATATTTATTATGTATATATATATATATATATATATATAAATATATTATATATACACAAACACATACATGTATATAATTAATATATCTATATCTAATATATTAAATATATTTATTTTTAATATCAAGCATAAATTTATACATGTAAATATTTAAAAAATACATACTGTATATGAGTATATCTAAAAATACATAATAAATGTACACAGTTCACCTTCGCGACACCACAAGTAAATATTACTATAAAAATATATTATATTATATTATTTTGACCACTTTCTCTCACCTGGTAGAAGGCATTGATCTCCTTCCCGTTGGCTGTAAAGGTCATCAGTCCTGTGTCCAGGTCCACCAAGCAGCCAATCACAAAATCCTCCTGACTGATGCGTGTTTGCTGCGAGCTGCTGAACTCTCCTCCCCAAACCATGTAGCAATTACTGCGTTTTACACTGAGGAAAGCAGAGGAAAGACACTGTATTGTTCTGAGAAAAGTAAAAGTGATATGAAATGGTTTGTTACGTTAAGCCTGGGTCCTTACACATGTATTTTATGCCTATTGTGGTGGAAAATGTAGCTTATATAAGTATATACTGGTCTAACCTGTCATGAATGTTGCCTTTATCGTCCCCAACCGTAACGGTTACATTTCTGACTTTACCAAGATCAAAATGTAGGTCATACTGGTGGTAGTCAGGAGTGACCCACCCTACCCATACTCCACTGGGCTCCTGTCCGGCAAACACCCGGACTGAATAATAATACTGGTGGAATAAAAAGAAGGGCTGTTGTTATACATAACAACATTATCAAAGATCGAAGCCTTATTTAGATTAATTTCTAAAGTGATATAAAGATATTTAGTAAGAAAAAGATTATAAAATTGCTTCCATACAGTTGTTGTGTTAGAGATAATATCTGCATCGTCTCGATCATCTGGGACAACATCTTCCATCAGACGAGGCATTGTTGGAACCACCGGTGGTGGGGCAATAAACGCTGCCTTCTTCGCCTTGGAAAAAAACCTGGAAATCATGAATAATTTGACATTTCAGAATCAAAAGAAAGGATTACAAATCACTCACTGGATTTATATTCTCTCACCCTCTCTTTTTGCTCTTCTCTGTGGTGGTGTCCTTCTCATTCTCGCCCTCTTTGTTGCCAGGAATCTCTTTCGGGACAGATGGCTCTTTTTCTTTTTCATCTTGCTCTTTACGAGTGGCCGACTTCTTCAGGAGCTCAAATTCAGATTCAGGGTCCACCTCAAGGGCCTCATCCTCAGGGATAGTGAGGGTTCGGGTGAGAGGTGAAGCTCCCACAGGCACCTTGAAGGTTTCGTGAAATTCGATTGGCAAGCTGAGTCTAAAGAACAGAAGGTCTGTGTTGGCATTCTGAGACCCAAATGTCCTATGGTTCAGTTTCAGACAGGGGGCGCTATCCACCGTTCCATCCACACGGGACACCTTGTTGAAGAAATTAAAGAAGAAAGAGAGTCTGAGATGAATTGATCACGTGAATTAATAAGGCACTTTCAGTGTGTTTTTACCTCAATATGAGGGTGGTCTGTTGGCACAGGCACAAACTGGGGCAAGCTCTTGCTGAACCACATGGTAATATCTCTCTTCATGTTGATGGCGAAAGGCTCGAAACCTTCCTGCAGGCCACAGATTGTGAAGTAACGCAGGCTGCTGACATTCTGCCCAAGGTTGATACGGCCAACCTGAGACAGCCCCAGACTGCACACAGGAATGAAGCCTGTTCAAGGGAACAACAGACATATTAATAAATGTCACAGCGACTTATATTTCAATCCTATTTCCTTTCATGACACTCACCTTCTCCAATCTCAATGTCTTTGAAGGCCATCTCAGACCCAGAGTCACTGATAAGCATTTCTCCATTCAAAGTAAACATGATGTTCTGCTCTGTCAGGTCAATCATGCAGCCCACCACATCACCAGACTGCCACTGCCGGCCAAACGGCTCATTCCCTATGTGCCAACGCTGAGCCTATAGTTAAAAATCAGATGTTATATTATACAGTACTGTTCAGTTTAATTTTTAAAGAGATTTATATTTTACTGCATTAAAGTGAAAGTACTCACATTAGATGCTATTAACCACTTTAGAAGGTTCTTAAAACAAAGAAGCCCAAAAGAGCACTAGTGAAATTTAAGTACCTTGAACCCATTAAAGACATAGGCCAGGTCATCTGATCCCAGCTCTCTGTCTGCATGGACACTTGGTCTTGCCCACCCAACTCTCATCTCTCCCACTGTTACCGCCTCAAACTCAAAGTACCATTTTCCCTGGGTTATGGCGTAGGATTTTTCTGCCCGGAACACACGAATCTTATCACTCCGACCACTGCCTGCCCCATGTCCACCTAAAACCAAGGGTCATTAATTAAAAGTTTACAAATCCAAAATTCATTGAATGATTTTAAGTTCCTTTTGAAGAGGCTGATTGGTGAATGATTAGATAGACAGACTCACTGCTCTCCTGGTCAGGTGGCTCAATATTGTAGCCATAGCCAATCAGAGTCCGTACAGCAGCACACACACTGTCACGATTGGTCTTTTTTGTCTTTTCATCCAGTAGATTATACGGCACAAGACGGGGGTTGCGCTTGTTCACAATGTCCTAAAACAAATCAGAAACAGATGAAGCAAACACTACAGAAAGATCAGTAATTAAAACTCTAATCTAATAATTCTAGATATTATAATAATGTTGTTTTTTAAGGTTTTAGGAAGCATTTCTGTCAGAAAATTGATGAATACAAGTTCTGAAGTACAAAAATATGAAGACAAGCCATGCTCTGGGTGCATTTTTGCATTTTCTTTATTTTTGTCAGTTATTGTTGTTATATTTTGTTGCTCCTGAAAGAAGTGTGCAGCCCCACCTGAATTATGCTGTAAGTCCAGCCTTGACGAACACGGTCTCGAGCCCAGACATTGTGTCCATTTTCAGCCAGTCTTTCCACAAGTGTGTTCTGATTCGGTGTCAGTTTCACATGATTGAGATCCAGAGGAGCAGGTTTGTATCCATTACTTTGCATATACCTAAGAATTAAAAAGAAATTAATTTAAGTTTAGACATTTTTAATCTTCTCCATGTTCATCATTACTGTTAAAAAGTTCAGTAAGTATCTTATGCTCCACAAAGGAGTTTTTTTTAATCATTTTGAAACATTAATACAATTACAAAAGATTTTTAAATTCTAATATGCCAATATGCTGCTCAAAAACATTTCTTATTATCAGTGTTGAAATTGTGTAAACCAATGTTATTTTTGTGTAACAATATTATAGTCTTTTCTTTCATATATAATCGAAGATATAATCAAATAATAAAAAGAATACTTAAATCAAAACATATATTTAATTTAATTATTAATTTAACACAAAAGCAATTAAGACATCATTAATCATTCGCGATTCGTGATTATTAGAATATTCTATTATACTGACGTTTTAGGAAGTTTGATTTTCTTCAAGTTCTCTTCTGCTTTTTCGTCACCCATGCCTACGTGACACCCTAAAGCCAGAAGAGTCCTATAGAGACAATACAGAGAAACAGGGATTAATTAACCAACATGTAAACAAACATGTCTAATCTCAGTATTTCACTCACTTCAGTGTCTCTCCAGACATTGCCAAGTTGTAGTTCTTCTCAGGATCTGGGAGGCTCTGGAAATCCACTAGACAAGGATGCAACTTCTTGTTGTCATCCCGAAACTGAATAAGTGGGGGGGGAGCAGAATGACAGTATTGAGTGCTCGACATCATACAGAGAAAATTCAACAAGTTTTAAATTAGTAATTAGATGCTTTAATTCTGTGTTTATTTTATGCATTCATAAACTGACCGGTCCATAGGTCCAGCCCTGCTCAATTCGAGTGACGGCCCACAGCTCGTGGCTGTTCTCAGCCAGTTTCTCTCTAATCCGCTCTAGATGAGGAGGAAGCACAATCTGCAGAAATATTTCAGATGGCAAAATCATTAGAGGTCACTTCATAAATATATTCCTTTAGCTAAATTTTTCTGAAATCCTACCTGCACGGTGTCCACGGGGCAAGGAGTGAAGGCAGTGTGGGAAAGAGACTGGGTCGGCCCCAAAAGGTTCCGGATCCCATCAAAGTCATGCTTGTACTCTTTAATAGGCTCGATACGCAGTCTATCCTTGGGCAGAACTGCCTCATAGCATGGAGCATAACCAGGAGGAGGAAGGAATTTAAAGTCTCCATGCCGTCCACCAAGGAGAAATCGAACTCTGAGACAACAAAAAACGAAAACACATTTTTGTATTTGTCCTAATAGGTCAGGTCCAATTCTGCTCTCGGAGGTCCACTTTCCTACAGAGTGTAGCACCATCACACCCGTCTGGAAGTTTCTAGTGATCCTAAAGACCCTGATTAGAGCTAATGCTAACCTCTTCAACATTAAAAGTGCTGAAATTAAAAGCTTGGCTCTTACTTGATCCCAGCTGAGAAGCTGACCGCAGGGAAAAAGAGACCATCCAGGTTGAAGTTCTCGAACATGCCTTGAACGGGATGTCCATTGATCCGAAAGGAAATGCTGGGAACACTCAGATCCAAACAGCAACTCACCACATCTCCAGCCGCTAGAATGTTTGGATTTGATGAAGACACCTGACGCAGTACGCGACCTGGGGAGAGCATAATGTTATAGAGGATCACAGTGGGATATCATAGTGATAGAACAGATGAAGGAAGGATGAATCCTCACCTGTCCACAGATGTAGCCCATCAAAGCCGTACGAGTAAAGATCATCTCCAACTCCATTGCTTCCCCATCCCTCCCCTCCCCCGGGGTAAGGGCTGTAACCCTCGGTCAGAGCCCAGCCAACACGAAGGTGACATGCCTGAGCAGTCAAGAATGACTCCACATGGTCTACAATTAACTCGTAGTACCACTTCTTATATTGTGTAGAGCCTTCACACGTGCCCAGAAAAATGTTGGGTCTCATACTGCAAAACATCAAACATGAGATGCCATCCAGATGCCAAACAAACTAATCTACATCTCTTTTATGATATATTATTTTGGTTTGTAGTCAGACCTGGTGACATAATTGATGATGTTGGTCTGCAGGAGGAGATCACGCCCTGGAAGCAGATTCTCAGTGATCAGATTCTGATTGGACCTCACGGCAACACCATTACACACGCATAAAGAGCAGAGGACATCTAGAACCTACAAATTAAAAGTCACAACAAGACAGATACGATTGAAGATGCAGTCTAGAAAACGTTCAATCTTTATGAAAAGCTATCAACCTTGTGATTGCGTCCATGTTTGTCCAAAAGTGCAATGATAGATTTGATATGGTTCTCCTGTATGATGTTGAGCACCTCAGGGCTTTCAATAAGGATGCAATACAGCACCTCCAGAATTCCTGGCAGTGAAAATATGCACATATACACAGATTCTTTTTGTTTTAAAGAAAGGGAAGTATTCAGAAAGGATACAATATGTGACAGTATGGACATTCTATTTCAAACAAATGCAAAATGTTTGAAGCTTCTCAAATAAATCTCAGCTGCCTCTATTTAGAGTTTTAATTAACTTAAGGCTCCCTACCTGAAGATGCCTCTAAACGGTCCAGTTTGCTGACCAACCAGTCAAGATTATCACAGAACAAAGCACAGTTTGCCCTGTTTCCTCTGATCAGAGATGCTATAGGGAAAATATTTTTGCAAGGGCTTTAGACTTTACACCAAAAGGACTGAAACCAGTAAATCATTAAGTGCATCAATGTACAGTATTGCTCCAATCTTGACTAAACACAGACCTACCCAGCAGCTCATAAAATAAGTTGACTATCTCTTTCCAGTAGTCAGCTGCTTCTTCTCCGGCAAACTCTGAGAAGTGGGCTGAGGTGTTGTAGACATTCAGCCGATCAACACAGTCCAGTACGAGACTGATCATGCCCTATGCAACAAAGCAATTATGTGTATGTTTTTGTAAATGTTGTATGCAGTGAATGTAATGATAATATATAAACTTGTAAACATTAAATTATTTGCATTTGCATATATAATTGCCAGCATGTCTAACCTCCTCTTGGAACAGATTCTGCCGGTTTCTTAAGGAGCGCAGTTTGGTCTGCTTCTCCTCATGTTCCAGCTCCTCCTCTGGAGGGCGGAAATAAAATATAAGATCCTGCAAGGACAGAACCACGGCATCTAGAGGCAGAGATGGGGACGATGGGCCTGGAGATTTACTCTTCCCTCTCAGAGAGTCCAGACCTCTGTCAAACAACACAAATTAACAAATAAATATTAGTTACCTTTAACCTGATATTTACCCTGAAAAAAAAAGCACATCACATTTTCTCCTTGTCTGGCTAAGCCGGGTTTGTTTGGATGGCTTTTGGGTACTTTCTTTCTTTTTCATCTTAGATTAACAGTTTAAACCACCAAAGGCTGGTTTAAGATTGGGTTTTTCTTACTTAATGAACTGTGTGAAGAGTCCTGCTGTGCTATAGATCATTCTAGCAGCTTGGGATTCAGCTGTTTGAGAACGCGCCACAGTCAGTGCATCATCCATGTGACCCTCCAGATGGAGTATAGCCTAAGAAAAAGACACATACATATTAGCACTGGTAAAATCTGAAAATTGTGCAGTTTTAGGCCTGACTAAAGAGAATTTGCATTGCTGTTTAAATGTCTGGAGTCAGTAGGATTTATTTTTTGGAAGTCTCATATGATCACCAAGAATGCATTTATTTGATACAGTAAAATAGTAATAATGTGAATAGTATTTGTACCTTCCTTTTCAGTGGCCCCAACCGCGCGGACTTGGCATCAACCGAGGCATACGTAAGCCACAGGCTGGTAGAGACATGCTGCACAAAGCACATGGACTCCCCATACTTGATCTCTGGGATCCCCATTCCCTCCACATCACGTTTCTGAGCTACCTCTGTCTTCTCCTACTCAGCCACATGATGTTTGATGTCAAAGATTGTGAGTAAACATCTTCAGAAGGGCAACCTCACAGAGAGAAAGGTATAAAGCAGAGAGCAGCAGACAAACCTTTGAAGCACGAAAGCAGAAAGCAGAGTTCTTTGTATTCGCTTTTTCAGCATCCACAAGCAGGAGTCCTTTCTCTTCATCCAGACACAGATACCTGCCTGTGGTGATGTGACGCGCTCTGAAGGATTGACCCCACTTCATGTGGCTACCACTCCACCTGTGTACAGGTTATACATCAGCTTAGAAAAAGATAACAAATATATTTTCTGCTTGTAAAGGCTCTTGAAGTAGTGATACAAATGAAGTACTAATAGCACCAACCCGATGCGAAGAGGCTCCAGCCTCCACAGAGACCTGGCGTGGCTGCACACGGCTCCACCTTCATAATGTGCATTTCTGAAAAATCATGCAAAACAAGATAGTTTGCACTTGAAAAAAAACATTAATTGATCTACATTACATAAGCATATGGCTTTATATCTCACCGTCTCTGGTCATCGCCCTGGTCAGCAGCAGGAATTGTTAAACATTCATCCATGTGCCCGTGGAAAAGACGCAGAACATGCCCTCCGGTGAGATACCCTGTACCAAGGAAACATCACAAAATATTGCATTTTATTTGTTGTAAATACAATAAAGAACTTGGTGATCTCCACAATGTAAATTAATATTAGTTGCTTACCCTCTGCCAGCTCACAGCCAGAACAGACAGGGTTCATGTTCCAAAGAGTTTGCATAAAAGAAGCGTCAACCATGAGGTCTCCACTGGCATAGGAAAGGTGCTGTTGATGAAACAAAACATGTAGGCTCCATCCAAAAGAGACTGTGCTGACGTTACAGTAGAGACTAACATTACCAGATATCTTTCAGAAGACACGCTGACCAGGATGAGATCGTCACCCACCCTGACCTTCTCACCCTCAGACCTCTGCTTGGATGCAGGGTGAATGGTCCACCAACATGCTTCACCTGGATGAAGATATAGACATCTTTTAGTCAGAGTTCCCTTTTGTATATTTACATTTGTGATAACACTCCACTAGGAATAAGACACCTGTCGACTCCTCCCGTAAGCCCACGTCAAAGGCCAGCTTGTCTGTGAGTGACCTTGAGGTCGTCAAACAGCTGAGGTACTGCATCATGCAAAGACATGTCAATCAACTGTAACGTTTCTTTCACTGTAGTAAATTTTCTCTTATCTAGTGATGCATGTGTGTATTAATATATGACCCACCATGCCAGAGTGAGTGTGTCTCAGCAGGATGGCATGTCCATACAACAACGTGCGGTGGCCTCCTCCTTGTGAAGACTTGAAAGAAGGTGGAAAATACACTAATCAAGAGATGCTTAAACATCTATATACCTCTTAGTCGTTACATTTAGATTCCAACAAGACTAGAATCACAATAAAAGGGTGGCTATAATAGAAACACAGTAATAAGAATAAGCAAAATTAAAGAGTAATTAAGGCACAAAGAGAAACCTACCCATTTATCCAAATCGACTGCCTAAAGGAGGCAAAGAGAAGAGGAGGAGGAAAGAAAGTCATCCAGAGCTCAAAAAAACAACAATATAAAACACTTTCACTTGATAAAGGTACACTTATGCTGTTACAAACTTATATTAACTTTTTTTTAGCTGACTAAATCCCGATGTATGTGCTCTGAACTGACCTCGTTAAGCTCAGTTGTGTTAGCCAGCATCTCCTGAAGGGCCCGCACAGATAAGGACTGCTCCAGAATAAAGCAGCATATAGCCAGATCAGGAGGAACATTCTATGGCAAAAAAAAGAGTTTACAGGAAACTGGGAATCCAAAACCAATATTTCAGAAATTGAAAATGACATAAACGACAAGCAAACCTGTGCATTGGATGTGGTTTCGAGAAAACACAGGCGATTCCCAAAACCCTCACAGGACAGACAGAGTTTGATCTGC
This sequence comes from Enteromius viviparus, assembly GCA_032353835.1. NCBI lineage: Eukaryota > Metazoa > Chordata > Actinopteri > Cypriniformes > Cyprinidae > Enteromius > Enteromius viviparus. Next base: position 7,496,637 of record JAUCNO010000002.1, on the reverse strand, counting down.
TCCTTCAGGATAGTAGCAGTGCACTGTAGAACCACCTGGTCATCCTACAGAGAAAATGGATGTCAGGACATCATTCTTAGGATTACATATCAAGTTTGAAATAAGCTGAAATATTAAAAAAATATTTAAAGGGCAAAAACACAAACACAGTGTTTCAAATTTGTGTTTAAGACAATATTATTTTGTATTGATACATTGTGTGATAATTAAGATATATTAATACTGGCAATAAATATCTCAGCTTTTTGCTTATATGGAACCCCATCTGATGTCTGGTAAGATATTAACACTTCCTGAAATACTGCTTTAGACAAGTCATCAATGTTTTCTTTGTAACATGTCCATAGCACACGTTGCTGCTAAATAACATGGCATTTGTAGCCTTGATCGGGGCAGCATGCATCTAATCCTGAATGCGGCTCAGGTTACAGCCAGAACACTTGAGGAGGCTTAGATGAGGCCTGTTTGAGAAGTTTTGATTTTTGCCTTAATATATTCAAGCTCTATAAGAAAGTCAAACGTTTGTTCTTAATAGAACATAGTGATAAAGCTTATGGTGGTGCAACTAATTTTATGAGCAGCACTCGCCCTTTATAACTCTATTCCCATATAAGGTGACCTCAAAAGTCTTGATTTGATTCTTGCTCCACTGATTCTGTTCAAATTATGTCATGTTTATGTAATTTGTATTGTCAGCATTTTATAATCAAGATGTAAGAATGCCTTTGGGGAAAGGAAGAAATTGGGGCAGGTCACGTCCTTGACAGACTAGTCAGAGTGACGGTGTATTATGTATGTAAGTGTGTCATCTGCTGAGATATTCCAGGGCTGGAATGTAACCCAGTGGGCCGTGAAAAACCCTGTCCACACTGACATATGCTGCTAGCAACCTGAGACCTACCACTTGACAATATAGTCATTGTAAGATCACAGTAAAACAATAATTATTTTTTAATTGAATAAATCTCAGAATTATAGATATAGTTTCAATATCTATAGCAAATCAGCATATTAGAATGATTTCTGAAGATTACATGTGACACTGGATTTATTTTAAAATGCAGTAATGCTGTAATAATTGTACATTATTTTTTATGTCACATTTTTATTAATTTATATTTTAAAATTAATGGGAATGTGTACATCTGTTTACAATGTTTACTGGGAATGCATAATTTCATTGAGCTCACTTTTTTTTTTTAATCAACAATTAGATTTTTAGTTACCATAGATCTGTTTTGACAAATCATAATCTATCACAATAACCTACATGAATAAAGAAAAAGAAAAAATTGATCGATTTTTTTAAGCAACTTTCGCATGTGACTTTTTTTTTTGAAACATTAGCTGTGCTAATTACAGTAACACAAACATTAAATTCTTTTTCGATCAGCTTTTCTCCCCTATATACTCTTCTCTCCTGGCCTCCTCCTCATTCTCTGTCCCTCTATTTCAGGCTTTAGCACCTGTTACATGCAATTTTTCCTGAGCAAGAAAGAAGCACGACATATCTGCCAACAATGTTGACTGGAAACTGAGCCGTGAGCAAATCACTGTTCATTAATGACGGTTAAAGCTAAAGATCAGTAGCAAGAGTGTCTAACAGAGACGATGTCCATCTGACTCCTGCTGAACAGACTAAAGATCTGAATCCTCAAATACATACCACCAGTCAAATGTTTGGACACACCTGCAGTTTAGAATACTAGTAAAATCAGCCAACACAAATAGAGTATGGAAATTAAATTTCGTTTTTTTTATATTTTAGTTTAACTAGCTTACAGTTGTGCTCGCTCTGAACATTTCTCCTCATCCAGCTCATGAGATGTATTCTACTGTTTTGTAGAGTTGGACACTTTAACGGTTTGTCTTTCATTGTTCAGGGGTTTTAAATAAAGTAAAAACAAAAAATAAAAAAACTTTTACAAGAAAAATCACAATTAAATGATACGTGTCTACAATCTTCAGAAGACTTTTAGATCACGCAAAACAAATAAAAACTCTCCAAACTTTTGACTGGTAGCTTTTTCATTTAACAGTGTTCTTGAAATGTTAATCAAACAAACCTCTAAATATGAGCTGAAAAGCTCTAGAGGCTGCCATAAAAGTAGGAGAACATGTAACAGACGTTTTAAATAGACTGAAACAAACAGGTGTTGGTTTAGGACAAGCCCAGAAAGCTGCTAAGCCCATCTCTGTATATAGACTCAGAGCTCATAGACAGCAGCATCACAAACAACAGCACTAGTTATCTCGATCTTCTGCACTGGATGAACTCCATACTGTGTTCATATCTTTTGGTGCATCCATGACAGGACAGTTTTAGCTCTGGCAGGAATGACATAACCCCAACACAACCAGGTCAGGCATGTACAACGCTGAGGTCAAGGATGGACTCCTCCATAGAGGAGTGACAGTAAATAGCTAAATGTTACAGCAGTAAAGGACCTCGTTCTTACATCCTAAATTCACACATCTTCACCCTGCATATGTATTATAGATTAGATTTATATTTTAAGTCTTGGTAGTGTGTTGTCTTCGTGCTTCTGTGCACAGTGCCAAGACCTTTTTCAAACAGTGACAATCCAACCTCAGCACTGCCCCATGTATAAATAGACAACAATGACAGCAAATCCACACACCTGGTCATGTCACTCCACATTCATCCAAAAACATCCCTTAAAGAGGCATGAGAAAGCTGTAAAAATCCCAACTTTAACAATACAAAAAAAAGTGTAGTGATTTCCACCCTTTAAACAATGATTCACATTTTTACAAAAAAAATCACATTTCTGGAGCATACTATACTGTGCATTGTAAAACACTTACTATCAGACATACTATAAGGTATAGTAATGGTATCGTCTAGTATAACTCACTGTTCGTAAGAACTGGATTTCCTCCTCTCCCTCTGCTCCTTCTGCCATGGTGCAGGAGATCTATAGGTACCAGCAGGAGTCAGATGCGGTCCCCACTTTTTCTCTTCCCGGTTGGGACAGATCCCTGCCTTAGCTTCCCAGCTCAGACCACAGACTGCCTGTCTGTGTGGGAGCACGGAGAGTCTCCAGGTCTGGTGAATGTGGTTCAGGGAGATTAACATGCAGCTCCACCTTTCTCTGGTTTCCTCTCTCTGCTCCAAATCAAAGGGGAGGAGCACCAGCCACATTAAACTAACATTATCACTCCACTGGGTTTAACTACTACATAATGAATGTTGTTAGCATCTTTATATGGTAACAATGACAGAAGCTTTTATTTAATGAGATACATTGTACCTTCATTTTTTATGCTTCCTCTGAATTTGATCAGTGTTTGAGATAATTTACTCAATTTGTTTACAGGTTAAAATGGAAATTACATATTGACCTTCTATAAAACAACAAAAAAAAATTATACTTTTGAGATAGATTTTTATTAAGAACAAAGAAAATTTGTGACAGCTCACAAACATAAAAACACAAATAAAAGCATTGTTCCATAAATAATAATTAAATGATTGCTCAGTCCAGATTCAGATCCCAGTCATTGGGAACTGATATTTATTTAAACAATAAAAATGAAAAGATTTAAACGTTTAAAGTGGTAACGGGTTCCAAGCAGACATTCGCACTTCATGTGAGGGCCAGCGGGGAGAGTCTCTGTAATGCCTTCTTGTGGTCAGGCGCCTGAACTGAAAGGCTGGAGGGGAGAGATCACAAGGCAAACAGTTACGTGTGTCATCTTCAGAAATCACACCATCAAATGACAAAGGAGCGAAATCTGAAAACCCAAATGTAGGACTGTCATTCACCCATGAGGGGGTTTCCTTTTCACTTCCATTCAGAGGAGAGACTTGATCCGTTTTGAAGTCTTTAACTGAGCTGATGTCTTCAAAGAGTTTCAATGGCACCATCTGCTGGAAGAACATTCCAGATGGAGATTCGAGATCAGGTGTAAGAACTTCCACAGGAACATTTGCATCTTGATGATCATCTTCCACTTGGCCACTAATGTGGCACTTCTGATCCAATAATTTATAAAGGTCAAGTTCCTCGACATCTTGCTCTGTTTGCTTGCAGAGAAACTGATTTTCAGTTTTGTCTGTTGTGGGCAAAACTGGATCTTGTTTAGGATTTCCTAACGAGCTCAGAGAATCCACGTAACTTGTCACTTCAGGGTAATTGTGTGACATCTTGCACACCTCTTGATTAAAATCAATAATCGGCTCATGATCGACTGACTCCACACCTGAATCAGGGCTAGCATCATGTATGCCAATAAAAGCCTGACTGGCTGGTGGAGATCCCACAGGGCTCTGCTCTAGTGGTCTCTCTGGCACTCCTTCGTGACTGATAGAGCGACCGAACCGTCGAGCACCTTGTCTCCGGAGACGCGTGGGTCCCCTCTGAAGGGACTCTTGTGTTTTTTCCCGAAATTGAGGTGCCGTGCGTGAAGTCCGGAGAAGCAAGGTCAAAGCACTAAAGCCTCTAAGCCGCTCAGCAACGGACAAACGCAGATGAGGTCTTTTAAAACCAACAGCTGAATCTGCCAATTTGTCTTGCTTATAACTCTTTAAAGTTTTAACCTTGGTCTCTTGCATTTCTTTGACACCCACCTTCTCCTTAGTTGCATTTTCCTGCTCATTTGAAAGGGTCAGACTCGCAAACATTGGCCAGGCAGTGTTATCCATCTCAGTTTCCGGTGTGCTAACTTCCTTTTGCAACTCAGACATTTCATCAGTACACGACTCCAGCGTCACCTCAGGTAGGCTTATGGATCTACGAGGACGGGGCCGGTTCTTAGAGCTTTTCTTCATTTTTTTGGACTCTTTATGAGGCTGCTCTTCTAGCTGCTTCACCTCTGGTTCATTCTCTATTTCTGTGCTTGCATTTATCTGAGACTCCTTGTTTTGAGTGACAGATTCTTCTACCTCACATTGTCCTAATTGTACAAAGTTCTCATTTTCAAGTACAGTCCAGCATTCCTCGTCACAGGGTTCCTCACTGTCCTGTCTTTGTATGCAAGATCCTTCAGATACCATGTTAAGATGGTCATTAGGGTTTTCAGCAAAACTGCAGTTGAGAAGATCCGGGTCATCATCTACCTCATTCCCAACAACTACTGCAAGACAACAAATGAGAACAGGAAAAGATGATACAATAGCATGCACTAATATTTCAACAATAATGAAAAGAATTAAAATAAACTCAAAGACCAATCCAAACCTCCTCCTGGTCCATCAATGAGGATAAGAGGTATTTTCGGAGACTCATCAGCATTTGTAAGTGGTGAACCGCTTTTACAGTCAGGATGTTCTTCTAAACAGCTTTCAGGGTTTTTGTTTGTTGGTGTCACTGAAAGCTAGGAGTATTGAAGCACGTTAGAAGAATGGGGGGAAAACAAAAAACAACAACTACTCCAATCACAGGCAAAAAAAAGACGGCAATTAGCAAACCTCAAACACAGGGTTACTGCTGTTGCTACTGGACACAGCAAAAAATCTGAGAGATTTTCTTCTCCGATGCACCTTTTCTTCTTGTGCCGGAAGCCTGGAAACCCCAAAAACAGGTCGATAAGCCTGACTATTACTCTTTATACATCAGCATTCATGCCCAAATAGTTTGGTCATTTTAGAATAGTGTAGAGTGCAGTCACGATACCCAAGTGATTTCTGCTGTTCTCTTATGTGGTTTCTCTTTTTAGAAGTAGTGGTAATGGGATCTCCTTTTCGGGACTTTTCTTCCAAGGGACTATGACTGCTTACACACTCTGTCAGATTTTTGCAAAGCAACTTTGGTGTGTTAATATCCTGCAACAATCACAAGTTGTTAAAATCCACACATAAATAGACGGACCTTCTGGCTGGGTGATGGTTGCGGAGGTGTCCTCTCTTAGGTCATGCAGAGACCGCCTGAACAATAATAAGTCACACAATACATTATCTGCAAGTAGTCTATGAAGTTCTTTACAACCAGACACTGATATCAGGTAAGTCACAAATTACCTCTTCCTTGCAGATCCTTCAAGTTCAGGAAGTGATTCCTCAGTGGCTTTGCGTTTTACTGTAACTGGTGATTGAGGGGTGGGGCTTTTTGACAGAGGAGTCACTGCAGATATCAAAAGTATTTTTGATCAACAGATTCTAGTTCATATGAAGGCACTTGCCATACAAAAATATAGTGGCTCACCTGGTGTGACATTTAAGACTATCGGTGGTCCAGTGGGAGTACGACATGGCTTCAGTTTGGAAAAAGCATCTATGAATATTTCTGAAACAATATTTTGAGATATTATATACACATAAAATGTAAAAAACAGTTGTGCTGCTAAATATTCTGTGTTATATTTAAGCCTGCATTGACAAATAGAATTTTTTAAATAATTCTATAAACTAGTACAAAAAAAT